>JAHWFP010106330.1:55391-102990 GCA_023313725.1 Lithobius niger
GGGGGGGGGGGGGTTGAGGCTTAATGGTGCGTCGACAACTTGGTCATTAGCGCCAACCTCAGTCACAGTGCAGTGGTCCGGGTTGCCACTGCACCACACATTACAAAGATGTCATTCAAACCCCTAATCTAAATTTTGTCATACACCTGTACCTCCTGCAAAAATTGAAAAACACCGGACAGGAGGACAGACTCATCACCCAATTGACGCGCAATGTCATGCGGAAGATGGAAACGACGACGAATTAACACGGTGTAATAACGATCACCGAAGTACAAAGAATACAACACCAGGAAGAAGTAAAATCAAATGATAGGGGAATTGCGATTCTTAGCCGCCGATTCATCATACAAATTAGAAAAATTAAATGCTAGGTAATATTTACACTTTTTGTTTCTTCGCTTTTAACTTGATGCTCTCTTCATATAAACTTCAGGGTCTACAAGTGTCAGAATAAAGACCAGGAAAAACTTTACCTACAGTTTAAAAATTCGAAAAATGTTTGAACAGGGTTGCTACGTTTTGGTTCCTGGCCCCCCCCCCCCCCCAAGAAAATTTGTTGTTGCGGCGGCAAAGGTTTGCACCAAGTTCCTTACAGTATGCCATCACGTGGCGTTTAAGTGAATCCTTCCATGCGTTAGGCCACAAAAAGCCAGCCCAAAGTCAGTAACGCAGTCAACAAAAGCAATATGAATTGGCCGATCATAATTCAGCCACTCGTTGTCTAGCTATGAAGTTGAAGGCTACTTTCTATTTCATTTTCCAGTAATACAGCTTGGATTCAAACGATGCATACTTATAATGTATCAGTTGAATCGTTATAATTAATATTTAAGTAGTGATAAAGTTCGGACTTAGTCACTATGAACTGTGATAGTTACTTTGATATTTTTTCCCATTCTGTTTTTTTTTTTTTTTTGCAGAAAACATTTTCCCAATCAAATTAGATATTCGATTTACTAAGAATTTGGATTTATAAAGGCGATATGGCTCGTATTGCCCCGCAACTAATCCAGAATATCAAGCAAACACACCTTCAGGGAAGCATGTTCTCCATTTCTTATGAAATCTGCCGTCCAATCCTCTTCTTAGGCCAAATTCTTGGTCTTCTATCATTTGATTTAACATGTTCCCAGAATAAAACAAGACGTCATTTTTGGAGACGTGTGTTTTGTCAAGTGTACAAGATAAGTGCAATAGTGATACTTATTTGCATCATACCTGGGTCTACTAAATTTTATGTTACAAGAAAATTTGCCTGTTTGGCTGACGTAATTTCCACAGTAGCACGAGGTGTAGGGCATTATATTATAGTGCTTTTTATCTATTGCTCATGCTTGCTAAAAGAAAACCATTTTCGTAATTTGCTACAACTTTTGGGAACCATTGACCATCTGCTTGAGCAAAGGGTCAAGAAGCGAAGATTTCTATTACAACATGCCTTTTTACATGGAATTCTAATTCTGGCTGGATTAACGATTTGGACTGTACTCAATTCATTAACAGTTACGACAGAATCTCAGTATGCTTGGTTTATGCTGTTTGGATTTCCATTATTTCTTGGCGAAGCTTTTGTCGTGCTGTTTTTCGTGATATCAGCAAACCTGTGTACTGAGACCTTTTCCACTTTAAACGACAAACTAAAAAAAAGTACGGCTTCACAAGTACTTGGTTTCAACTATTTGCGACAACTAAGTCTTTCCTACGACCAAGTGTACCAAATAAGTTCATGTGTTCAAGAAAGTTTTTCTTGGTTAATTACAGCAGAACTCTCGTATAACACAATGTTGTTATGTTTTTTATGCCATGAAATGCTAACTTCAAAGCACGTCACATTATTGCATGTAAATACGGTATGTCGAATCTTTATTTCAATGCATCGTCTATTTATTTTAACTGCTGCAGCTGGAGACATTCCAACACAGGTAAATATCTTACATAGGACACGATGAACTACATTGAGCTGAAGCACAAATATACTGCCAAAATTAGTGAAAGTTGATAATTCACGTCACTTTGTTGTGGTTTTTTTAAACTAATGAGGAATAATAAAATCGACCATGATTGTAAACTGGTTGAGAAAAACAAGTAACAAACCATTTGTGGTTTGCTTTGCACATTTCTAAAATATCTTAAAGTCAACTAAAACGTTGAGTTCCCACATTGAAACAGAAAGTATCGATTCAAATTATGTTAACTTGAACTCTAAGCAGACTAAAAATGCACTATTAAACTGTTTCATGAAATGTAATCCCACACGTCCAAACATATAGTAAACTTAAAAGAGATTGATTTTAACCGTGACAATACTTAAGTAGGGCCTACCTCACATTTTTTCCATTACATGTCCCCGTTAGGTGTTGTTATTTTAGCTCCGAAATCTTACATGAAAGTTACATAGTCGTTGCTAGGACACCATGGCTTTGCAAAGATGGGTCAGATGCTTGAAGTGCCTGTGTAGTGATAAGGAGGTCGTTAGTTTAGATCATTTACGTAATTTTTGTGAAATATAATTCCGTAATGAAAGCTTACCAAATCTTAGCAGTATTTAGTGTCTGATTTCCGCTACAGACCGTTGGATTTCCTTTACCCCTGCCACACAACAAACGTATATTTTTACAAGAGGCTACAGTCTGTCTATAAACTTGGATTTCAAGTATAGCCCTACATTTTAAACAATGGTTGGCTGATAGTAGCTTTTGCAAGACTTTTTCTCTGAAAGCTTCCAAGAACTGAGACAAGCTTAGTTCGAATATATATGGAAGCAAACTTGACTGAAGGCAGCATACAGGTAGACCCGATTATGCACATTTAGTCCGCAGAAGCTGTTGGAAATAAACGTCAAAGTAAACGAGGCACGAAGACCACTCATCAGCCAGCCAGTGTTGCAGAAGTACGGCTATAAGTTTCTTACGGCCATGTTTTCAATACTCACAAATTATTAAGAAACCTGTAACGTTTTTTATGTGCAATTGTTAGGTCCACTACCATAATCGTTTGCAAACATTTGGCACGTTTTATTGTCTGCAGGGGACTTTTTTCATATTTTGTTGTTCGCCACACGACACTTTGAAACTACGACCCTGTATCTGACCCTGTACTCAAAATGATGTCAGATATTAAATATTTGCTTCTTGCCGGATTCAGACGAGCGACATTCATCCTGACAATGTGACTTATAAAGAATGCACGAGACATGCGGTTCTTACTGTCTTTTGTTTGAAAGGTTTGACAATGGTGGGGCAGGAATTGACCATATATTTCGGAGGACAATGATTAGTGGCTAAATGCATCGTTTCGAAGTAATATGATTCTGACTTATCAGAAATACCATTGTTTAAAAGTTGCACAATAACTACTTTAGGTTAGGTTACTTTTATTTGAGTACTAAAGGCCTTAAATGCCATACACTCACCCTAATCTAATACTTTTGGATTTATGTCAATAAATACTTATTATGTGACTTTTAAACAATGTTTTTGTGATAAGTGTGACTTGTGCTAGTTTAGAAGGAAAAACATTGTTGCAACCGTCCTTCGTCAGTGTTGGTCCTACGTCTTTTAAACCATAAAAACAGAGAAAGTATTTTCATAAGAAGAGTATTTGTTTTTTTTTTTTTACAATGCAGAGTACTTTTTGAGTACATGAAAATTTTGTTGAAAACGTTATGTTTTGTATTGTTAGATTATGTGAAAGCCTGCTGTTTGGCGTAAAGGAAAAGTGAAACATCGGATTGTATATTGCTATCTAAGCTTACTGTACTTTTGAAATTTGGGGTTAAAATGCTTTTCCTACATTTATCATTAAAAAACTGATGGCACATTTTCCTGACAAACTTCACTCAAAAAGATTGTTTTAGTCGCACCGTTTTTCGTAGTCCCACAAAATTAAGAAATTTGTTTATAATCGGAGAACATAAGTATGTTCTCAACAACACGCCCACGATGCACAAATTAAATTACGCATTATTTTACGCCTGCAATTTCTTCAAACTATTTTTTAGCTTTCATTTTTTTCTACTAATAAACATTTACAGAATTATCTGCTAATTTAAACTTTACCTATTTTTAGCATTACACCACCTATTAAATATCTTTTATGTTTACAGGCTAAAAATGGATTAGAGTATTTGAGCCGTATCGAAGGCCAGACGTCATCAAGTGTTGATGGAAAGGTACTTGCAATGGGTGGAGACTCGATTCACCTGTTTATCCATGTAATGAATCGTACGCACGAAAAAAAAAGCTGAGAATTGTTAGACTGAAATTCAAGAAATTTCATAATCAAGGAAAAATTACAGGCACAACCTAAATCAAAATTTGTTAAATGTAATAATGACAGTTTACAGTGCATTATTCAAGTAACCAACAATTTGTATTTTACGGTTATTTACCGTTAAATCACATTTAAAAAAATATAACCCTGTATGAGTGAAAATTAATTATCCTAACAGAAAACAGGATAAAAATTTTGTATTAATTGTTGTTTTTTTTGTAATCGTAAAAGACGATGTTGATCTCTAAATTCTACAATTCAGCGAGTTTAGGAAGATGATTTATTACAGTATTGAGATTTAGCATTGGATAAATACGCATCTACCTTGATATTCCATTTAAGCTTACTATTCTTTTTGATTAAATTAGGCATTGGATTCCCCCGATACTCCTTGGTCATATGGTCCAGCGATCCCCAAGCCTACATCCCACCACGACCGAGAAAAAATAAAACTGTCGTAATCGGCCCATGTTGTGCCATCCAAACTTATATGTCTGGTAACGAGTCGCAAACAAAATCAAGTTTAAAAATGAGATTCTTCACTTCAAAAAAGAACATGACCAAAAAAGTCATGTAAATTTCGCGTAGCAGGCCTTCAAAAAAAGATGCCGTAACCATTAGTTGTAACCATTGATTTCCGAAATGATTACAAAGAAAAATTATTTAACTGGTTTGAAAGTGAGAACCCCTATCTAAGCTACCCAGCTTCGCTTAAGTGAAGTATTTGAAATAATCCCCTTAAAATCCAACGTTCGAAAGAAAAAATCATATTTTATTAATGACTATGTACGTACATTAGGTTGACTCGTGACTAAGTTAACTAAAACTGCCACTCCATCACTCACCCGTAATACCAGAAGCAATTAATCCATACCTATTAAAGAATCTTGCAGGTTTACATTCCTAATAGTAGTCATAACGTTCCACAAGTCTTCAAACGTTTCTTTCAAATCTTTTCTGCCAGTTTTTGCTACCAGTTTCGGCAGTTTTGGCAGCTGAAAGCAATCGTTGTTGCTAGCGAGTTTAAGTAGTACGATGTTAAACGATATAAAAAAAAACGATGTTAAAAATATTTTACATGTTAAACGAAGTGCATTTAAATGGTTACAAACGTAAACAGAATAAAATATGTTCCGAATCCGCATAAAGTTTAAACCTTTGTACGCCTGCAGATAAATGAAACTATCGAATTCAGCTCCGTATTCGATCACACGGAAAGCAGTAACAAGCTGGAAGTAAAGGATTTCAGTTTCGTTTACGGATTTTAACCGTGTAACAATGAATTTATTTATCTAGATAAACTACTAAGCTGAGTCTTTATCGAGCAAGGGTGGTGAAAGCCAACATGGTCAAAACATTAATATTTAGTTATTATATCAATACAGTATTAATGAACACGACTCAGGCTCTGCAAGTAAGCTAAGGTTTCTTATGAAGATTTTACGCACTGAAACTTGTTTTTGTTCACTCTGGTGTAATATTTCCCTGTCCTTTGTCATTGCTTTTAACATTAAAACACTAACTAAAAATAAACTCAAGTCAAAATTGGGAAAAAAAAATACGCCAGAGGTGCTCATCTTCAGCAATCCACATGTCCGTCAGCAAATTTGAGCTTTCACGGTGGCGTACTTATGTAGGCAAACGGACATTTATTCTTATTTATTAGATAAGTAATTATAAAGCACCATGAAGAATAACCTATCTTAGCACAGCTAGTGTTCTTGGCAGTATTCATGCCGCATTACTCAATACACCACCGAGAAAGAATGCTTGACAATCCCGTTTTTGTTTAACCTTAAGGCTGACCAAAGGGTCTTCTGGTGTTGGACCCGAGTGCAGGTGCTCTGCCAAACACTCGATGCTACTGCACTTAGTTGCTCGTACACTCACACGCAATTATATACACTAGAAAGTCATAATTTACCCGTTAACAAATATTCTGCTTCATCCATGTGTACTCTATAAAGCTATATTTTGACCATAACATGTATTTATCACAATATAGCTTATTCTTACTGACCGGTGCTTCATTAAAGAATAACGAAAAATTAAAAAAATGCTGACACATACTCCATAAAATAATTCAGAGCTATTAAATACATATTCAGTGATACCCCACCTATTTCTTTCAGATAATTAATGTGAGTAACAGACTGATACATTGTCCACCAGAAATTTATTCAGCAGGACATCTTATTACGATTAATAGGAATACCTTCACAGCTGTAAGCAACGACTTATTACTTGTAACAGCAGATTGAGTAATTCTAGAAAACTAGAAAATTATTTTTTCATTTTATGTTGCAGATCATTGGTACTATCTTCACCTACCTGATTGTTTTCATACAATTCAGCTCATCTGATCAATCGAGTGCAAAAGGAACACCATCAAGCATGCAAAATTGCACCAACTAGCTGCAACAAAATGGAAATAACTCTGTTTGTTAAAGCCTACCCTCAAGAACAAAGATTTAAAATACAATAACGTTTCTTATTTTTAGGTCAAATGTTTTAATGTCGCAGAATTATTTTGTTTCAATGTGGAAATTAAGGCCGGACGAACGGAAAAAGCTAAATATTCTGAGGTAGCTATAAAAAGTTAATGTTTGTCTCTCTTTTACAGCTAGTTGGCCATAGGAACGATGTAGTAACTAGCTTAATTCATCTTAAAGCATAGTAAAGAATAGTAAATAAATGCACCATTTGACGTTATTGTTACAGGACTTAATGGACTTAATGTCTTGATCCTCGCAATCTCTACTTTAATGAAACTAAACTCTGCAACTTAATAAAGGACGTAAATTATAAAGTTAAATGCACAAAATATCATAACACCCCTGGAGTGAAACCCTTCTACCATATTACATACTGTACATGTAGCAATGTTGTAAAAGAGGTCTGGAATCATTGTGGCCACTAGAAGTTACCATAATGGGATACCAAATTTGACCAATCAAATTTGACATAACGACCAATAAAAAAAGTGATATATAGAAATACATGTTATAATTACACTAAGATTGCGATTACTTTTATCTGAAGGTTGGAAAAGAATGCAGAATGAATATACACCAATCTCACCCCTCTAATGAACAGGACAAAGAGAATCCCAGACAACTGCATAGACAGAAAATTGCTTGCTATTTACGACCTCACTTAACTTGTGCTACTATTAAGCATTCTGTTTACGTTAAAGATGATGAAGTACCTGCAATACCTTTGGTAAAAATATGGACAAATTCACAGAAGAACATAAAATGCTGTATATATTGATTAAAGCTTTAGAGCTAGCATCCTTGTTGTTTGAACCTGATATTGTCATCCACTACAGTAATGTAAAGCAATGCACTCAGATGAACAATGCTTTCCAGAAGCTGGAGCAAGGTGATTATTGTCTTTTTTCAGCAAGAATCACTTCCAGTTAGCTGATCTTGAATAATCTACTATTGTGTAAAGTTCTACATTAGATTATGGAAGAAGAGAGCTGTTTCGTTTACATATTCACCGTATGGAAGAGAAAAGTGTTTTTTGCAAAGGGTTGTATTACACTACTTTTTAAAGTGCTTGTTCCCATGGTTGCTGGTGGCTGAACTAATAGTTGTGAACCATAATTTTTTATGTCTGTTTACTGTTGAATGTGAGAACATAATAAGGTCACCTCTGACACTCGGGTAGTTAGGTGTGGAAGCTTCTGGAAAGAAACCAGTCACGTTAGGTACATTTTTAACCCCATGACAAGTTTAGTAAAGCCTTTCTCTGCATGTTCCAGCTAATCATAGTCTTTTAAAATTATAACCCACTATAGGCAAACATAAGCTGGGATGACTTCCCTGGCTGAGATGCACACGATCTTCATTTAGCACATTGTACACGATCACATTTGGCATGATGCGATCTTCATTGTCCAATCGCACAGACGTTTTAAAGGACAAAATAAAACCTCTGGAAACAAAACATGTCCAATTCATTACAAACTAAATACGAATGCAAACCTATTTGCGTTGCCTTTTGGACTTATATGTCAGACTGCCTGAGCGGGGAAACGAACCCACGTAAATAGGTTTGCATCCGTATTTAGTTAACCAATTTCGAGCCCATTAGCTTTCCATTCCGTTTAACTCATTAAACTGTCTCCATTACGGTGTCCATATGCAGAGAAAATCCTGCCACCCACTGTACTTGGCAGTGCGAAAGTAAGTAATTTTATTACACTAAAGGTACACTGATATTCCATTGTACGTGTGCCAAAAGTAAAGCAATTCCACTTATCCTACACTCAAAACCAGTGTGCGAACATTGCCAAACACGAACACAAACAATCGTGCCCGCAAACAACGCACACAGTAAAACCTCCAAATTACTGTTGAAGATGTGAAATATTGGAAATCATCCCTTCCACCTGCTCAAAGGTGGATAAGAGTGCCAATTTTTCGCTACTTTCAGATTATGTTGGGGAGTTTCGTTGCATTTTCTAGGTGCTTCATGCAGGATGGAGCGAGTGTGTGTTTGCAAATTTGGGCACTCCAGGTTTTCCATTCTTTCAGAGCAATATGGTTAGCAAGGAATTGGTTAGCATGATTCATGATTTCTACATAAGTCATGCCATTTCAGACTCAGAAAACGTCTTGACAACCCAACTTGTTAGTGGCGAGGCCATAGCCATAAACCCACGATGTGTTACTCGTGTTGTTCCAGGGCTACAGTTCCATTTTATGCAACTTTCGCATAACTGTATACTTTATTTTTACTTTTATTTTTTCCGTGTCACTTTACGAGTGTACACTAAGATCAAGAAGGCGCCATCCGTCGATCCCGTTTTCGTGTAAGATTTTAAATGCTCATAATGTAAAAGAGGGTATAAAAGTGTACGAAAGAGGAGCCTACATAATTGTTTTTAAGAGACCGCAACAATACCAGTGAAAACCAGCCTAGTGGCATTGGTCTCATGCCAATTTGTGACTCAATGTGCCAGCACCTCAGTTACCTTTTCACACCCTTCCTCTCTCTATGGCTTTGGTTAAATCAATGTAATGAGTGAAACGGGTTTTCCGTGTTTTAGTCGAATTGGAAACCTTCAGCCCTTCCAGCAAATTATGCAGAACAGGGAAATGAACAATAACTTCTTGTTCCATTTTCTACTGTATTGGTAGTGCTACACCAAGGTAATACCAAGATTTAGTGGGGTGGGGAAGGGAAGAGAGGGAGAATCCTGGAATGTAAAGTCAATTAAAATCAATTAGAATATGTTGTGAATGTCTGGGCTGGGATTACAATGGCAAATGTTTGTTGTTTGTGACACGAGTTGTAATGGATTATTAATTTTGTAATTTTGGGTAACATATGTCTATAAAACTTGTGTAAAATTAAAATGCATAATTACAAATAAATTCTAGTAATTCCCGTAATCTACAATAGAGCAGCGTCAAGTGACGTCATATTGGCTACGAGACACCATTTGGAGGTAATAGCTACAAGGTGCACTAGATTAAAATGTAACGGAAAACAACGGCACTTCTAGTCAAGACAGTGCTTTGAGGCGAATTTCTTAGGCTTAAAGGAAGGTTGTTTTCTCCAACAACAAAAATCGCGCGTTATAGCCTTAAGAAATCCAGTCTAATAGTATTGCCTTCAGTAAGACGACCTTCTTTTCACCCTCCAGTGCTCCTTGCAGCTAACCCAGTTACTGACTGCACATTAGAGTTATACACAATAATACTACGTTGTGTCACTGCTCTATAAAAATAAAAATTATTAAATTAGGAAACAGGTTTCCGTTGTCGATTTTTCCCTCTATCTACATTTTCTTAAAGTTCAGTCCGTTTTGCAGTATATAGCTAATGAAAGTGCAAGAGACATTTAAGTTTTTACTATTTTCCAATATCACTTTTATCTAGCGGTTTGCGTATGTTGTGAAGTTATTCGTTGTTTTCATCACAATTTTGTCTTTTAATGATGACTTATTTTGTTACATGCTGTGCCGTAGTGATTTAGATTATGTCACTTATAGAGGAAAGTAGTTGCCAACCCAGAAGCCAGCGGTCATTCTTGTGGTTTGACATTTTCTTCCACACAGCTGATCATGCTAATTGTGATTAATCCTACCACTCCGTTACCTTTTCTGATTCCAAGAATTGCTAGAGACGTATTCTAATGCTGATGAATAAAATGAGAAGTACTGCACTAGAACACACAAAATGGTTTCCTTTCCAGCCCTAAGTAAATTAACTATTGCTTAAATATATAGCTAGTTCTCATTGTAGGCAACACAGTTGGTCCACTGTAATTGTTATGCAACTAACCTAATGTAGTTTTAAAGTACCTTGTTTGACTGTGTCAATACAGGACAGCATTGTTTTCCTTTCTGTCTGATAGGTAGCTGTAGTAGCTATTAGTAGCTATTGATAGCTAGCAAAATAGTTAACTCAGAGCATAATAGCCAAATAACCAAAATAATAATCATTCAATTCTGTTGAGGACGTCAGTTATGAAACTACGTCTCCATTCATGTTAAATTTGATGGTTTCGTGTAAGTAAAAGGTCGAATGGGGTGAATTTGATTTCTGAAAGGCCTATGATCACAGTAGTACGTGAGTGGATTGTGGTAGTAAAGTGGTAGTGGGCTACAACTTTTGTCATAAGCTAACCGGTGGGTAAAATAACGCCATTGTGAGTGAAGAAGGGACATTGACAAATGACGGTCCGATATTATAAAGCGACATCATTGTGTGCGATGTGACGATGCAGATTATGCAAGAATACTAGGATCCAGTGGAAGCTCTAAAAAAATATCACTGCATTTGCACAAAATTAAGGACGACAGCATGAAAAGGAATGAGGCCAGCTAGGGAGTTCAGGGCTGTGTGACAGTTGCGTCGGAATTCTTAAAAAAACTCAATAGCAGAAAAAATAATAACTGATGTAATCCCCCTCCCCCCCCCAGTACGGTAAAATACGATATTAAGTTACCCGTATACCTCCACTTCCAGTTACGTGATTAAAATGGGGGTAATGATGCACTTCCGGTCACCTGATGAAAAGTGGGGGTAATGGCGTCACTTCCGATTTTCGTCGATCTGGAGGAGGGTGGAAAAGTGTCTTTTACAACTTTTTTTCGTTTTCATCAAGATAGCGGAGGGTGAAAAAGTGTCGTTTACTACCTTTCATTCGTTTTCGTCGATCTGGAGGAGGGGTGCTTTTTTGCTACCTCCTATGATGTCACTTCCAGTCACGGGATCAAAGTGGGGGTAATGACGTAACTTCCGGTCACGCGGGGGGCGGAGATGGGGGGGCGGGGGAAGGTGTCGCTTCCGGTGGGTGGGGCTTCCGTCGGTCTGGAGGAGGGTGCCTTTTACTACCTTTTTACTCGTTTTCCCCAGTCGGGAGGAGAATACTATCTCCTATAATGTCACTGCCAATGAGTCTGGGAATGACATCACTTCCGACGGGCGTGGAGGAGGGGTGCCTTTTACTAAATTTTCGTTAATCTAGAAGGTGTGTTTTTTTGCCTCGTCCACCCCACAAATTTGGCAGTCTTCCGTACCTACACATTAGTAAACTCTGTTTATCGAATGAAAAAAGGGAATTAAAAAAAGAAATGGACTCTTGTTCTTTTATCCTCACTGGTTTGAGATTTAATATAAATACTCCGATTCATTTGGACCCTGAAAAAAGCTACGAATTAGCGTTTATTAATTTAGACACGTATAACAGCATATTCAACATCGATTCAAAAAATAACGAAATTAAATACACCGCAGATGCTGGTCTAACTTGGCAGAAAGTGATAATCACCCCTGGCACTTACGAAATTGAAGATAGAATAAATTTCTAAAAAAAACTCAATAGATCAAAATGCTCATTCAGGTGGCTTGCGACGTTGCTTTCGAAAGTAGCACTCTTTTGTAATCTTCGTGGCAGAGGCTTTTTTGGAAAAACGCTTTACTAATCTCTTAAGCCTTTCTTATACTATCTTCCCCGACTAAAAACGTGTACATTTTTGCTTTCAAACCTATACATTCTTTCACCAGAATGCTGGTAGTCTCCTCTTTCATTTTCCCCAGGACTTGTTCGTTTTTGATGCAGTATAGAGGATGCGACGGATCGTAATTGCTGGTGTCGAATCTATCTAGCTCACTTTTCATATCCTGATAAAAATCGTCAGTCTCGATCTCGTAGAACAGACTTTCGGTGTCTGTGAAAAGTAAAACGTGTGCGATGACTTTGCCGCAATAGTAGCAAGTATTAGTTTTCGAGAACCGAATTTCATCGTCAACAGTCTTCATCAGATGTTTTGGTCGTGCGATAATCGTGGCAAGCTTTTTAATTTTGCTATTCATACATTCGTAAAACTTATCCATTACATCCTCGCCGAGGTAGAATTTTTGACTGACGATTTCATTTTCTGGACCACCAACAACGTAGCCGAAACTGGTAGGCGAATGCAAACTGACTTTAGTAGACGAACTCGAGTATGGATCGGCGCTACTACTTTGCACGGGTCTGAGCATACATTCGAAATCTGCATAAATTACCCAAGGATGAGGATTCCGCCTGTCATAGTGTAGGAATTTTAAAATGTTATTGCCGGGTGGTAGGAAAATGAGTACTTACTTCACCTTCAATATCTTTTAACTCGTTTTCGAAGAGTAAACAGTCTGGTCGAAAATCGGATCGATGGTTGGGTAGATGATGGATCAAATCTTGTCGAGTTGCGTAGATATTTCCACAATACGTACACATAAATGATGATTTTGAATTCATTTTCTCTTTCTCGAAAGAAAACTTTTCCTTCCTTTTATTATATAAAGACAATTTTTCATATCCCCACAATTCCCTTCCTTCCCTTGGTGAGTCTAAAAAATATGAGGATAAAATGTACAAAGAAAGGTAGAAAAAAATCACTTTCCCACCCTCCTCTTGATCAACGAAAACTAATTAAAATGTAGTAAAAGGCGCTTTCCCACCCTCATCCAGATTGAAATCCCACACGTTCCCAACCTCCTCCAGATCGACAAAACCGAATTAAAAGGTAGTAACCTAACCTAATCACCCTCCTCCACATTGCTATCCTGCATTTTCCCAGCCTCCTCCAAACCGACGAAAGCCCCGCCCACAGGAAGTGCCCCCCCCCCCCCCAGTTTATGGAAGTTACTTCATTACCCCACTTTGATCGCGTGACCGGAAGTGACGTATAGGAGGTAGCAGAAAAGCACCCTTCTCCAGATTGACGAAAACTAATGAAAGTTAGTAAAAGGCACTTTTCCACCTTCCGCCATCTTGACGAATATGATAAAAAAAAGGGTTAAAAGACACTTTTCCACCCTCCTTCAGATCAACGAAACACGGAAGTGATGCCATTACCCCCACTTTTCATCAGGTGACTGGAAGTGCATCATTACCCCCATTTTGATCACGTGACTGGAAGTGGGGGTACATGGGTAACTTAATATCGTATTTTAACCTAATCTCCCCAACAAATGGTAAGTCAGAGGTTAATGTAAAAGAAAAATATATTACAGGAATGGAAAAAGAAGAAATAAAGTTCTATCTCTTTTTTTCTTGATGAAATTAAGGGACATTAAGGGCGAACTTAAAAAGACAAATGTTTCCAAGATATTCGTAAATAATGAACTACGACATATGAAGAGAGAGAATGATGTCTAAAAAAAATTCATATTTGATGATACTGGAACAAATTTGAATCTTTTAAAATTAGAAAGTAAAAAAAAAGAAAAACACAATAATCATGCAACAACAAAAATCAAACAATACAATAATAAATTCCCTACATTTGAAACTTGGACACATATATGTTTTACACAACTTTGTCCAAGTTTCAAATATACGTAGTTAATATACAGTTTACTCATAAAATATATTTTATGCAAGCTTTAAAGGCTTTGATATTTAGATGGGAGTTCATATAACTTTGATACATTAAAATATTTTCCCATTTTTCCAAAATTGTTTCTCCAAATTTGAATCTTACGAAACGCAATTTTGATTTCTTTTTGTTAAGTCTAACGTTATGATATCTTTCGTCAATTTCAAAACAGTATTTTAACACATTAATATATTTCTTAGGCTAAATATAATTAAAAATTTTGTCGTTAAGAAAGAGTCTTTATGTTTTTATCGATTTGGAATAAAACACTGATCATTTTATTTTAACCCTTTTCAATCATCCTAGAATAGTAACTACTTGAATTTCCATAAATTTCTAATCCATACCTCAAACATATTCTTCCCATGCATCTTAGATTTGTTTTGTATTTTTCAAAAATAACTATATATATATATATATATATATTCAACATGGGTGTTTAGGTGAAACAAACAAAATTGCAGAAAGCTCTGGACACAACTTGAAGAAATTTATTTTTTTAAATATTGCACGGGAGAGAGAGGGACATATAGCCTGCAAAGAACCCAACAATAAACACCAAGCTAACTAAGTAAAATTTTAAAATGTAGTGGGAAGACTTGCTGCATTGTTTGGAGTGGAGTACTATCAACTTGAAGTGGATGATAGCACCTTGAATAATAAGCACCAGAAGCTCTTTGGGTAAAAAAAAAAGCATAACTCAAGCGTTCACTGTAATCTCAAAATACTTTTACAGCTAAGCAAGCTCATAATACTAGTGTGATTGTCTGAAAGTAATACTAAATAGTATTATCAAACATTGTAGGCAACACAGTTGGTCCACCTAAATTGTTATGCAATACCCTAACACCCAGTTTCAAAGAACATTCTGGAAACTGAGTTATTTATCTTCTTTATCTTGCTCTTAATGTGCACGCAATAGGCATTTAGATATTTTTGTGGTTTATTGTTATCATTTTTTCAGCCTGCAATAGCCTAACTTTGTAAGTTTAATGGGTCGGCTGACAAAATAATGAGCACCGATCCTTAACTAAGTATTGAATTTAGCGCGTCACGAAAATAACAAGCACCATGGTGTTCTTTCTCGGAAATACGATTCATCTCTCTTAGACTGATATTCCAGTTTAAATTCAGAGCCTCCAGTGATTCAGGGATTAGAGCAAATGAAGTGCACGATTGATGAAGTGCAGGATTGAAATGAAGGATTAAATTTTAAAAAACTTAAATAGGCCTACAATTAGTAGTTCTGGAAATAATAGACCACGATAATGCCTTGAAGAAATGATCGATCTTTATCCTTTATGTAGCTTTGGTATTTTCCCTCACACAAAAATATATTATTACTTTTATTCAAAGAATATTGAGTAAAGTGATCAACGGTTTTGCAGTTACAACCCGCAAACCATTTTGGACGTCATTTTCTGCCACACTTTGCTTAAGAAAATTTAATTCTAAACATTATCAGCAATAGATTATATTCAATCTGATAAACGGTTCCAAAACAAACAGTTTTTAGTACAATTTTTGGCATCAGCCTGTACTTTTTAAAAGCTTGCGTTAGTTGTTTGTTAAAAAAAATTGGTGTCAGAATTTTATTCGTAATCGATCTGTATTCAATCTGGTGAATGGTTAGAATCAGTTTTTTGATGCCAAAGTGCCGCCATGTTCGCATTTAGCAAATTCTATCTAAGATCCTGAGTAGGGGAAAAGGCGATATTAAGCATCAGATGCACAGACAGACACACAGACACTAAGATCAAAGATTAAGGTTGCATGTCAAGGTCAATGACCCCAAAAGTAGGCCAAGGTCACCCCAAAAGTAGGTCAAGGTCAAGGTCAAAGGTCAATGACCCCAAAGTAGGTCAAGGTCAAGGTCAACTCGGATCAGAGTCAAGGTCAACCCTAGTCAAGATCAAGGTCAAGATCATCCCTAGTCAAGGTCAAGGTCAAGGTCACCCTGGGTCAAGGTCAACCTGGGTCAAGGTCAAGGTCAAAATCACGAGTCAAAGACCCCAACATCAAAGGTCAAGGTCACACCCAATCTGATGATGTCATTTCAAGTCACGCGACATCTCGCGAAGTCACTTCCGGTCACGTAGTGACATCTGTTGACACCATTTCCTGTCACGTCACATCTCGCGACATCACTTCCACGCGCGCGCCATCTAATGACATCATTTCCTGTCACACGACATCTCACAACGTCACTTCCCGTCACACTAAACGCCATCTGTTGACACCATTTCCAGTCAAGCGTCATCTCGCGACGTCACTTCAAGTCACGCAACTGATGACATCGTTTCCGGTCACGTGACTTCTTGCAACGTCTCTTCCAGCCACGTGCAATCTGATGATATTGTTTCCGGTCAGGCCAGATCTCGCGATGTCACTTCCAGTCAGGCGAGGCGACATCTGTTGACACCATTTCCGTCACTCGACATCTGATGACAACACTTCCAGCCAAAAGACATCTTTTGACACCATTTCCAGTAATGCAACATCTGATGACGTAACCTCCAATCGCATGACCGAAAAACCTAAACCATGTAAATTCTATCCCATCAAGCCATGTAAATTCTACTAAATTCCATGTATAATCTACGTTCATATCAACCCAAACCATGTAAATTCTACCCCATCAGACCATGTAAATTCTATCAAATGCAATGTAAAATCCACGTTCACCGAGGACTCGGCCTCTACACCTCACGTCACGCCGAATTGTTGGAAGTATCGTCAACCTGACGTTGGTAACGAGTTACCTTGCGCCTTCCAGAGGGTAAATTCATCACCATATTATCCGCACCACATTATCCTCGTAATGACACTCTGCAGATCCACTCCATCATGCAAGCCCTCGTCCCCCACCTAGTTCTCAAGTTTGAATGTTTGCTATGCGTTCTTTCACGGTGATGCGTAAAAATGTTTTTTTTATTTAATATTTATATTGTTATCCAACAAAACAACGTCATGTTAAAATCAATCAACCACACAAAATTCCCAAATGGGTTAGATTTCGACGTATAATTTCTCTCTTCATCGGCGTTTATAATATATCTCTCCTCCAACTCTGTTAGAATTTCCGTAATTTTTTATTCGTAATCATCTTCACGTGCCAATGGTGATGCACACAAGAGTCTCAACCTGTCCACCATTTCATTTGATTCGGTATAATCTTCCGACGTAGCTTTCAACTCAGATTCATCAGTCCCCGATTCGACGTATTCTTCTTCAGACTGCTTCATCCAGTACATCGGATTCTTAACAAACACTCGAACAACTTTTCTCCTTCTTTATATCCTCCCAAATTGGTTTGATAATGTTTACGTACTTGTATCCACAGTTTGATTTCGGCATTCCTGAGTTAGGATCGTTGTTGTGGTTTATGACATTACTGTCTTTCAGAATCGATCTGTATAAAGCCTAGACGTCAGGCTCGTACATTTCGTATTGCGTGTCTTGTTCAGTCAGCAAACTCCACAGCTGATTCCGGCCACGATACTGCTTTCCTGCTAACCCTATGTCGTTAGCGATTATTTTCATGGTTTTACTCCCAATGGTGAGATCTCCCGTATCCATATTGTTCCGTAATCCAAACACGTAATCATTATCTTTTGGTGTTTGGAAAAATTTGTGCAAATAATACTTTGGCAAATCACTCAACTTTTGACCTTTGAAAAGCCCCTCCAATGACTGAAACGTGCTCCGGTGAGCTGAAATTCGTTTTTTGGGCTTAGAAGGTGTATAAAATAATGGAAAGCTGGTGGGAGTACTTATATTGGATGATTCAGGACCATTGTGAGTATTCATAACACGGTCGCTCGAGGACTGCTCGTCACTTTGTTCGTTCACATTATTCGTGTCATCATCATCACCCTCCTCCTCGTAATTCCATCTTGTATTCGCAGGTTCCTTTTCATCTTTGTCCTTCTCACCATTCACGACAGATTTAGTGAAACTTTTTAACGGTTCAATGAGGGGTTTACACAATTCTTGAAGATATTCTCCATCGAATTGGTTATCTTTTTCGTAGCCGCAAACTTTTTTATCAGTTTCTTTCTAAGATCACCACGTTTACATATATTTTCCATATTTTATCTTACGTTAGTAACCTGAGGTCCTCTTTTTTTTCTTACGTTCAAAAGGAAGGGATCTCGTCGTATGTAGTTTCAATTTGTATATATTCCTCATATTAAAGACATAGCTCGTGCGAACCCATCTGAACACGAATGCAGAACCTAATGCAAACTTTCGTAATAGGAATGAACGTCTTACAAATGGATTAAAGATGTTTAGTTGTTTCCACCACGATCTAGAAGCGTTTATTGTACATTTCGTATCATCTTGAAAGAACGTGCAAAGGAACATGCAAACATGAATAAGGAATGTGCTGATAATGTCCAAACATAAGCCCGGAACGTATCTAAACGTTTTTGTAGATGTTCCTCTCGCGTTCTATGTTTCTTTATTGTACGTTTCACGTTATGTTTAATGATCGGGTGTTGGGTGGGTATGATGGTGGCTCGTTTGCCCAAATGAGGTTGGGGTAATGATGATGCGTGTTTACCCCAAGAAGGCCTGAATACCCGCAGACGGTGCGATGTTACGCGTTCATGTGGCAGGGTTGACATGTCACTTCCATTGATTCAGGGTGGCGTGAGGTACAGAGGGCGAGTCCAAAGGTGAATGTAGATTTTATGCAGAATTTGGTAGAATTTAGGTGGTTTGACAGCTGTCGCGTGACCGGAAATGGTGTCAACAGATGTCGCGTCGCAATGATGTCATCAGATGGAGTGTGACCTTGACTTTTGATGTTGGGGTCATTGACCCATGACTTTGACCTTGACTCAGGGTGACCTTGACCTTGACCTTGACCTTGACCTGGGTTGTCCTTGACCTTTACCTTGACTCGGGTTGACCTTGACTTTGACCCAAGTTGACCTTGACCTACTTTTGGGGTCATTGACCTTGACCAGGCTGACTTTGACCTTGTCCTACTTTGGGGTCATTGACCTTAGTTATGAGGTCACTGACCTTTGACTTTGACCTTGACCTACTTTTGGAGTGACCTTGACCTAATTTTGGGGTAATTGACCTTGACACGCGACCTTGACCTTTGACCTTGGTGTCTGTGTGTCTGTCTGCATCTGATGCTTAATATAACCTTTTCCCCTACTACCCTGCTAGAAGGAAAAATTATTTTTGGAGCTTTATTCATAAGTGGGATGTATTTAGTCTATTAAACTGTATAAAAGTTACAAGCTGAAAAACAATTTTCAGATGCCTGGTTCTGTCCATCATAACAAGTCCAATTCAGGTTATGGGAAAGTACGGACATTCCCATAACCTAAATCAGACTTGTTATGATGAAAATTGCATTTTGAATAACATTACTAACCAGTCTATGTCCATTGTTAGGAACCACTTAGAAGTTACAAGCCAGAAACAAGCAAGTATTGCAAAGTCATGAAAATGAGTGCAACTACAAATTTAAGATAAATTTTTAGCCCCTCCACCTACAACAGGCTATAGCCTGTTTTCTAGTTTAACAAACAACTTTGACTTTGCCTATACCTAACTTTAGATTAATTTTCTTGTCGCCAATGAGCAGAGCGTGACAGGTAGTGTTATCTGGTACTGCTGAGCTAAACTTCAGTTTGACTTGTACGTCTCCGATTCCCAATTGAAGCCTCTCGGACTGTTTGGAGGAATCCAACACCAATACAAAATAGGCTTTCTTGAACTGAAGCAAGTAGAAACTTAAAGTCATTGGTATCGTAGCAAAGCAACCTAAATTACTGTGCCATTCTGCACAAGCCTATGTTCTCTCCAGTAGCAAAATTACTGTTCAAATCTAGAAATGGATATTGCTCGGAATTTAGAGTCACGTGTGCATCCTGCAAACTGAAGTGGTCGAACATGGCTGGTTTTTTAACAAGAGTCCTGCCCTTTTTTTGAAAAAAATTATCCATCTTGGTTTTTCAACCGTGGAAGTATTCAGTAAGCGCCAGATGAAGCTGGAATTTTGAGGAAGCTCGTAGCTATTGTGATGCCAGTACAGAAATCCTAAATCCATGGATGCTCCGTGGTCGATTAGATGGTAGAGTTTAAATTTTTGCTGTCCGATTTCGTGACGCGGGGAATATGCCAGGTAATGCTATTTAAAATGACTTTGTTATTGGCTGCTGCCACTGCTTTGAAGATGGCATTCAGGTGTCGTTCATTTGAGCACGTGTTTAGCTCCATAGACTAGCTTATCGTAATTTTCGAAAAATTGCATAATGTGTTTTAATGGGAAGCGAAGGTAAAGCTTTCCTTGGGACAACGATGATGGATGCATGCCACTGTTTGAATTCCGCATTGTTGGTTAGTTCAACCACGACAGAAGCAGCATTGGGCTGGATTGATTCTTGGGTGGGTGACCGCCTGGGAATCTGGCTGTTGCAGACATAGGGCCTTAGGGCTTCGGGCAGATGACCAGGAGTGGTTAACGCTCGTTAAACAATTTTTTAACCACGACAGAAGTAGCACTATCTAACACCCAGCACTTACCGAGCAATGCCAGTTGCTCAGCATTATCAACCATATTGTTCGCACTAATCTCAACAATGCAAATTGAGAAATCCACATGCACATCAAAAAACATGATTTATTCCTGCACGTTGCCAACAGTTACTTCCTGTTTAAAGGGAGGTTGCTAAAGGATAATGACTCAGCTTACGTGGATGCTAACATAGCAAGTCTAATTAATAAAGCTCCCATGTTCCTGTTTTCTAATATCAAATACCATCTAGGTGATAATCTAGTCAATGAGTTAAATTATCCGGGGTTTGGTACTCTAATGAAGGGACTACACACTTACGGCTCAGAGGTTAATGACGGTTGTTCCTCAGAGCTGTAAGTTGGTATTCCCTTCATTAAATTACCAACCCCAGATAATTTAACTCATCGACTTGTTTATCATTTAGATGCTATTTGATATCAGAAAACAGGAACATGGGAGCATTATTAATAAGACTAGCTACGTCAGCAATCACGTAATTCAAGTCATTTTTTCAGCAACCTTTCTTTAATCAGGTTGTAACTGTTTGCAACGTGCAGGAATAAATCATGGTTTTCGACGTGTATGTGGATTTCTCAATTTACATTGTTAAGATCAGCGTGAAAAATAGGGTTGTATTTGTGGTACGTAAAAGATTCGACCGAGGATTCGTACACCAAATATTCGTTGATTTTTAAGTAATATAATATAATATATAGAGACGATGGTCGAGACCCACCCAAATTCCCCAGCGGCAGACGTTAAGTGGAAGAAGTACCACCATTATTACAGTTGTTTTTTGCCGCATGAGGGAGGAAACCGGAGTACCCGGAGGAAACCCTCGTGCACCGGGCGGGAAACAACCGGAGAAAAACCCGTACATATACACTTCCCATCGCCAGGATCGAACCCGGGTCTGTACGAAGCCAGAGATGTACACTGGGACCAGGACGCCTATCGAATCTGACGCCCCAGTGCTCGCAGCTACCCGTGCACCCGGGTAAATTAAATTTGATTAAAGCTTTGTTTCTAGGCGTCAACTAGTTTCTTTTTATTATTAGGTAAAATTAAGGAATAGTCCTTTCCCCTTTTTCAAAATACGAGCATTTTATCCTTTTTTTTATTTTTAGGTCTCAAATGAAGACACATCATAAGCATTTTACCATTTAAATCCAACGGCTCGTTGATCTGAGACGTGAGCCAAACTATTACGTTTCTGAATAAATTGATAGTAACTGGGAGTTAAATTAAATTATGAGGGGACTCTATAATTTTGAAACTGGGAGGGCTGAGTGTTGCTGTTTAGGTATGAATTGCAAATGATATCACCGTGTACGAAAATTGTATTGACGCTCATAATGTTGACAGTATTTTGACTTTCTCGACTTCTGACATAGTTGCCTAAGTCTAACCCCAATACGGGAGCCAAGCGCTTATCATCCAAAAAGAAAAAGGTATTCCGTAGTTTGGATCTGTAATTATCAAGTCTATTCTTAAAATGTTTAGATTTGGTAGAATTGTAATGGCACCCTTGCTGTTGTCATTTGCATCTATTGCTGATTTGAGAAATTTATTCAAATCTTTGATGTCGTAAGCACCGGGAGTTACTAACACTTTCTGCCAAGAGGCACCAGCATTGGTTGTGTACTTAATCTCGTTATTTTTTTAGGTAATGTTATAAGTAGCAAAATTAAGCAAAGCCATTCGTAATTTTTTTTTAGAGTCCAAAGGAATGGGTGTGCTTAAACAAATTTTCAAGTCAGATTCTTGTGTGTTGTAATTGTTTTTTTTTCTGTTTTTTTTTTGTCCCGCCAAGTAAAAATAGGCTGCCTGTAACAGAAACTGAGTGCCGTTATTTAAAAAGAAAAAACTGGAGCATACATTAGTCTAAACGAATTACCGTTCCTTCCCCCACACAAAAAAAATCTTACAACCTTATCTTTTTTTTTTGGAGGAGGGTGGGCTGCCCCACCAGTGCAGTTCATTGACCAATATAGCCTTGGCTTGCACATTTTCAACAATACGTCCATTTGCATATACCATACAAATCCAAAACTTCGTAGATCACAGTTGTGTTCTTGTTTTTTTGTTTTTTTGTGGGACCGAATTTTTTGGAGGGTTATCTAGACACACGCTAGTGTGTCGCGCCAAGTTAGGCAACAAACATCACAACAAACATCACATCATTTCAATTGTCGAGGTTGTAAGCCATTGTAGTGCGACTCTATTGCGTCAGTGTCTTATATCTTGAAGCATAGTTGGGCACATTTCAGGTACTTGGGGAAAAATAATAATGCGGTACAAAAGCTTAAATTGTGTTGAAATCGAGAGCAATGACCCACCTGACAAAAATTAACTCGTGCTTGAATGCCAGCTAAGCTGCTTTCAATGCAAAATCGACCCCTCAATAACGTTGAAAATGTGTTACTACCTAGTTGGCTAGTCCACTCATCCCCATGTTAAATCCCATAGGGTGATTATTCATCGATTCCGAGATAACGGGAAGGCTTCCAGCTATGAAATTGGACGAATGGGTGCACTACAATACGAACTTGTTAATAACCATTGTAAGTGTTGTCAGCATCGTCTCTCATTGGACGGCCAAAGTTCCGACAATAAGAACGTGTATACTGACGTACGTGTTTAGGCACACACTATTGTATCACAATAAATCTAAACATCGTTGCAAAGAAATTGTATTCACGTCCAATTCACAAAAAATAAATCATCTCTAAAAACAAAGCAAAGTAAACAAAGCCAAAAACTGGTAAGGAGGCCACCAAGTTGATAGTGGTTCGGCCCTTCAAAGGAGTGATATCAACACACCAAAACTAACTAAATACTACAAATTACAACAAAATTAAAACCAAACCAAAAGCCAATAAAGAGGTGACTAAGTTGAGAATGGTTCGGCCTATAGGCAAAAGGTAGTGGCAAATTGTTGAAAACCAATTTCTTGTTGACGTGGCACTTTATTACTCATCTGCACAGTAGTGGAGTTGAGTCAATACACAATTTAAAAAAAAGGAGTGATATAATATCAAAAACCAAATCTGGTAAAAGGGGCCGCCAAGTTCCGAATGGTTCGGCCCTTCAAAGGAGTGATATCAACACACCAAAACATTCGCCAACTTAATCGCACCGAATAATACTTTCGACGTTAAATTAAAACTTGAATTCATTTAACCTTCGAATTATTAAGCAGTGCGATTAACTTGGCGAATGTTTTGGTGTGTTGATATCACTCCTTTGAAGGGCCGAACCATTCGGAACTTGGCGGCCCCTTTTACCAGTTTTGGTTTTTGATATGATATTGCATACTGGACCAAATTGACGTAAACCGTAAATTGACGTATACCGTAAATTGACGTGGACCGAATTGTCTGGACCTAATTGTCGTGGGCCCGTATTAGGAAGAGCGAGTAGGGGTGGATAATGCTTATTTGTTTTTGTAATTGCAATTTCGTATCGCTTTATCGTATTTTTTATCTTGCGTGCGCTTTGAAAATTGCACCGATTACACGTTTTTTTCACCAAGGTTACTGGCAGAATGTACCCTATAACTAGTTTAATTGCTTCGTGAAGGCTATCTTAATCCAATCTGTTTAACAGGAAATAAGTTTGTTTGTTTTTTTTAATGTGGAAGATTGCGTAGTGAAAGTTAATTCATCCAGGTGTTTAACGGTTTCATCAGAACTGATAAAATATTACATAAACACCGCCATATGATGAGAACCAAGTATTCCCAACCTGATAAATATAAATATAAGTACAGTTAATGCTGAGATAAACAGCATATTTGTTTATATTGGTGAAACGTCTTCGTACAATTCCTTCAAGAGCATTCCGTCGCTGTGATCGTCAAAGACAATCAACAAGGAAACGACACAAAATCATGAAGACTCTTATATTACTTGCAATGTTTGTAGCAGGTAAGATCAAGACGGATTCGTTTTATTAGTTTGGGATTACAAAAGCTAGGCTTAAGAGAAGTTTATCAGTTTTAATGAAACTATAGGGAAAACCATTTAGAGAACTGGTCTGCTAATTCTTAAGCCAACAATTCTTACATTCAGCAAATCTGATAAGCCACACCCTCAAAAACTCGTTACTGCAAGTTCCTCGCAATAAGCGTGAGACTAAACTAAACTCTGCAAAAGCACAAGTCAGAGAATAAGGTTTTAAGCGGAATAAATTTTGAGAACTTGGTATACAAATCTGACCCGTATTTTAACAATATCCGATTTACTTATAAAGAATTTACTTACTCTTTGCGTTTATTTTTCCTGATTGCTTATTTTCGAATTTTTATATCTATTTATTCAAAATCCTTTTAACGGTACCCCGTGATCCCTCTCACCAATCCACCACAAACAAACAAACAAAATGACCATGTCAGCGTCATCACGAAACGAGTTTTTTGGTGCCCATGAAATTTTTCTCTCTTCCCCCACCCCCAAAAATCCCATTAAGATGTCTTACGAGTCCCCTCCACCCTCCCCCCACCCGATCAACGACATGTTCTAGTATGATTATAAGCACTTTTAATTTCATAATTTTGGAAAAGTCTTTGGAGGAGATCTCCTAATAGTATTAAGATGGATGGGCGGAGCACTTTCCCGTCATTGTTTTGGAGGGGGAGTTCCCTGATGGGTCTGAGCAAGGGAATCTGGTAAACTTTCTCAGTGGGCCCCGGAAGTGAGCGTATTTTTGTTGAAGTAATCGACCTGAATTTGAAACATTATTCTTAATAATAATAATAATAATAATAATTATAATGATAAAACATTTGGTGCTTTAGCACACAGGCCTGAAGTGGACCAGGGTTACTAATAATCAGCCTAAGGTTGTAAAGCAACCAAAAATAAAAACAAGATGTACTAACAAGCAAGAGAGTAGTAAAGTTAAAACTAACAGAACAATGTTCTGGGGTCAGTTAGAAAAGATAAAATAAATAAAATATAGAAACATGGCAACAATATCAGTAAAACGAGCCAGTATGGCACTAACTAAAGTTAAAACACTGAAATAAACTACATAAAATGAATGGACGCAACTGTCATACAAATTTATTTCAAATTTTGCCAAAAAAGTTTTCATTTTTTAAAAAAACTTTGTTGTCAGACTGAGATCGTGAAATTGGGTGATAAATAGGTTATCAGCCACTTTCCTCGGAGAGATACAACAATGGCTCGGCCCTGCGGGCCTCGACATTGTTATATCTCACTCCTTGGAAAGGTGGCTGATAACCTATACTGAAATAAGGAAAGTTTGTCGAAGGAAAAGTTTTATTGTTGCCTGAAGGGGTATTTCGGAATCAAGCTAGAATGCAACGACACAAGCAAATTGACGATTATTAATGCTTGTTTTTAATATTTATTTACACTTATGAGTAAAATAACCAAACCAATTCATGAGTAATATTTTATTGTTATACCTACACATTTTACGTTAATTTATTTGCATTTGAAATACGGTAACATAACACAACAAAATAAATTTAAAAAAATACCTAACTGAATATAACACTACAACCATTCAACACTTGTAAATTCTACACCAAGTCTGCTTGTAAATATTAACCGATTATGCTTAAAAACGAAAACTAAGTGTTTGGCGGATAGCTCTCACCCTACCCGATGAAGGTTGTTTCTGACAGACGTATTTTTGTATATTTTAAGGCTACCCGAGAAGCCTAATGCTAGCCATGCTGACACAACCTTCTGCTATATTTTTGATTATTATAAATTTATTTGGTGGATAGCTCTCACCCTACCCGATGAAGGTTGCCTACCCGAGAAGCCTGATATTAGCCATGCTGACACAACCACCTGTCATTTTTTTAAAATTATTTTTCATTCATTTGGTGGATAGCGCCCACCTTACCCAATGAAGGCAATTGCCTCCCCTGCCTAATGCTAGTCATGCTGACGTAACAGTCTGGCTTATTTTTAATTTATTTTTAATTTATTTTACCGCATTGTTGTTCAACATTTTGAAGTCATTGTCATTACACAAGCATCCGTTATGGTCATATTCTTCATTATTTTAAATTTATTTGTTTATTTGCTTACATGTTTATTTACCAGTAATGGAGCCCATTTGGCTCTCCATCCTCTAATTACACGTTTATTGTCTTACCGCATCCACTATACAAAATTCCGAAAGCATCCGTCATCGCACAACGACGAATAACCCAGTTAGCCAAGAAAGGTTCTCTATTTTTATCTCCTTGACTAGCGTCATACCCGGCTTCGCCCGGGGATTTGTTTGACCCGTTGTTGTTTCCCAGTATTTGCTCGGTGTTGCCTGATCATTCCCTGAGCAAAGCTTGGCAACGTGTCCAAGCTTTGCTTTCCCGCTTGCCTGGCCAGCGGAAAACCGTGCTTTTCTGCTGTATCCCGGGCCATGTTGGGATAGCAGGGAATGAACAAGCTGATTCTGCTGCGAAAGGGGCCCTTTCTGGCCCTCTCGGTAGGGATCTCAGCCTTGTTCCCTCAGATGCCTTTCCAACTCTGCGTCTGAGGTTACACGCTTTTTGGCAAACCTTGTGGGACAGACAGGACGGTAATAAGTTACGGGCCATTAAAGGCACTGTCGAGGAGTGGCACTCGGCGTGTCGCCACAGTCGCCGTGAGGAGGTTGTGTTGGCCCGTTTGCGAATTGGTCACACCCGACTTACTCACTGTTTCCTTTTGCGGGGGGTTGACCCTCCTGAATGTTCTTGGTGTTGACGGCCACTTACGGTCCGACACTTACTTGTTGATTGTCGCCATCTTGATGGTGTTCGTCGTCGGTTCCATCTTCCGCATGACATTGCGCGTCAGTTGGGCGATAAGTCTGTCCTCCTGTCCGGTGTTTTTCAATTTTTGCATGAGGTACAGATGTATGACAAGATTTAGATTAGGGGTTTGAATAACATCTCTGTAATGTGTGGTGCAGTGGCAACCCGGACCACTGCACTGTGACTGAGGTTGGCGCTAATGACCAAGTTGTCGACGCGCCATTAAGCCTCAATCCCCCCCCCTCATTCCCTGCAACAGTCGATTTTTATTTGTGTAACACTTTCCCTTTCCGCCAATCCTCTCCCTCCCCTCTCCCCTCCTCCTTTTATTCCGTCCTCTCCCTCTTCTCTTGGTCTCCTTCCCTTTCTCTACTTTGCTATACGTAATTGAATACGTACCCGGCTCCCGTGCTTGTTTGTTTGTTCTCTTCTAGGTTCAGTTAATGCGTAATCGTATGCTTACTGGTAACAACTCACTTTGCCCCCCCCTCCCCATTCCACTCCCAGTCTTTCGCTGTGGCTTAAGCGATGCGAACCGTGTTCGTCGTTGAGTTTCCGTGGTATGAACGGTGTTGGGGCACTTCGGAATCTAGTCACAATCAATAAACACGAGCATAAAACCCTTCACCGAACAAGCAATAACAATGCTGTCTTTGTGTAAACATTGTTGCACGCACAGTCGCCTTGTCAAGCTTCTGAATTAAAGAACGTCAACACGAGTTGTTCTTTGTTGTAGCCACAACTCGAACAATATGCGGTTTAGCTGAAACACCGATTCTTTGATTTTACCCTTCAACAATCCACTTTTTAGCAAAGACATAACACGTGCACGAAGAATGGATCTGGAGTTTGATGAGTGGCATTGTTCCTTTAATTACAATGGTTAACCAATGTGAAAAAATCAAAATGATCGTTCAGGGGCCCGTAACTCCGGAATGGATCGACCAATCGAAAACGTGGTCTCTCTGAGGATGAAGCCCAGGGAAATTTCTGGCTCCGATCATGTTTCAGATTTTAGGTAAGTGCAGTAGTTTTTTTCTGAAACCGTGTCACACCAGAACAACAACAACAACAAGAAAAAGTGAGCAGTTTTCAAATTTACGTGTGGCTCCCTACTTTTACTCTTGCACGGAATTGCGTAAAAGTTGGAACAAATCTACTTTCCATACCGATCGATTATCTGGCCAAATTTGGTAGAAATATATTGAATAGGAACGGAGAAATTAAAAGTTTTAGTTTTGCTGGAAAGAGGATTTCAATCATATATATAAACTACAAACAAAAACATCTAGTGTGCCGTAAAAAAAAGGGGTTATATGATTGAAGTTTCATTTTACTTGTTAAAATGTACACGGATAAAAATTGGTGATTTTTAATTAAAGTAGTCAAATGTACAATTCAGAAAATTGCGTCTGTTTAAGTGATGTTGTGCTTTAAGTAGCGTATATGGTTGGTAAAGCACAACAGCACTTAAATAGATGCAATTTTCTGAATTGTACATTTGACTATTTCAATTAAAAATCACCAATTTTTATCCTATTACATTTTAACAAGTAAAATGAAACTTCAATCATATAACCCCTTTTTGTTACGGCACACTTGACGTTTTTGTTTGTATTCCGTGTACCTTTTTTACGGCTATGGTGTCGCGCTATAAAGGTTTATGCATGGAGTCGATTGTTGCATGCACGAAGAATGGATCTGGAGTTTGCTGAGTGGCATTGTTCCCTAAATACAATGGTTAAAACAATGTAAAACTATCAAAATGATCGTTTAGGGTCCCGTAACTCCGGAATGGATCGACCAATTGAAAAAGTGGTCCCTGTAAGGTTGAAGCCCATGAAAATTTCTGGCTCAGATCATGTTTCAGATTTCAGGTAGGTGCAGTAGTTTTTTCTGAAACCGTGTCAGCCAAGAAGAACAAGAACCAAAACAACAACAAGAAGTGAACAGTTTTCAAGTTTACATGTGGCTTCATACGTTTACTCTTGCACGGAATTGCATAAAAGTTGGTGTGAAGTTTGGAAAAGTTGCTATCTACTATCTGGCAAGTTTGGTCGAAATATATTGAATAGAATCGGAGAAATTAATAGTTTTAGTTTTGCTGGAGAGAGGACTTCAATCACACGGCTGTCGCTGGCTGTCTTTGCTATCGCCGTGTATGATAATAAAATATTTGTGAGGAAAGCTGCGTGTGTTTACTAATTGTTACTGAGAACAACCAGACTTACTTGACTTGCACATGCTTACTCATTGTTATTGAGAAAAGTAAGTTACTGACTTGTTACTTGTTGGTCTATTGCCGCCAGACTCTTATTCCCGAAAAGTTCGAAGCTTCGTCAAAAAAAAAATTCGTCAACAATCGATGACGTTATGTATTGTTGAGTATTGTTGCGCGATTATTCAATGATTGCTGCAGAGGGAACTTTTTCGCTAATTTGGACCATTTAGGGGGGTGGGGATTGAGGTTTAATGGCGCGTCGACAGCTTGGTCATTAGCGCCAACCTCAGTCACAGTGCAGTGGGGGGGGGGAATTGAGGCTTAATGGCGCGTCGACAACTTGGTCATTAGCGCCAACTTGGTCATTGCCACTGCACCACACATTACAGAGATGTTATTCAAACCCCTACATACCCCTACAAACCCCTACATCGTGGGACCATTTAGTACCCACGATGGACGACGAAAATAGTCCTACACTTCTATCGGGATTTTTCCTTCCTTTCGACTCCTTATTTACATTTTTAGCCCTTCTACTTCCGGAGGAATAGGTGATGGAACAAATACTCACACAAGCAACACGATTTTAAGTTATGTAGGTAGTGTATGGCTAGTGGTAAAACTAACTCAATTCACTGATCAAGCCCAAGTCCCCCCCCCTTCCCCCGACCGTTCTTGCCACGTTATCAGGAATTCTTTTCCCCGTTTTTTGCAAATTTGACATTTTTTTTCCAGAGGATCTGTTTGCCCCAGCCATACAAAAAAGAAAACCCTCCTTCACAAAGCCATTTAACACACTCACGAATTTTTTGGCTAAGTAGGGTGAATTAATTTTTGTTTATGTTCTGCCAAAGAACTGCTAACAGAATCGTGTGCTAATAATCCTCATGTCTAATAGATTCAATGCTAATTGCTTATTTTCAACTGCTTGGCTTCCCGAATTTTATTAACCTAGAGAAAAATCATTAAAAACCCTCCTGCATTAATGCTTAAATGTTCTATATTTAAAATTTGAAGTTTTTTCAGATGAATGGATACTTCGTAAATTGGTGCCAATGGCATTGGCAAATTTCTGAAAGAACTGAAAATGAAAGGAATTTTATTGTTCTTGTTAAGTCTTTCTGTTGGTGCATTACTTGACCCCATAACACAGATAATTCTTACAAAATGTTAATCTTAAAAATGACAAAAAAAAACTAATTCGTTAAGAAAACAGGAGTTGATGGCCTAAATAAATGTGTAAATAAAATTTACAATAGCTTAAAGAAGAAGAAAAAACCAAAATACGAGATTCGAACTGGGCACCTCTCGCACCACATGCAACCATTATACCCACTGCACCACGCTGACATACAAACAAAACCTATACTGAGACAATAGTAAAACCATGTACATTTTTCGGAGGGACACGTGGTTCCGTTGTGGAGAGCTGTTTTCACTGAAAAGGTTACAATATTGGTTCATTCTTCTCACAAATACTTAAGAAGTAAGTTTAGAAAGATGCCTTGGTTAAGAATTGTGTGTTTGTTGTCGAACTTTAGCATAATGAATGACAAAACTTCACTCGACCATTCCCATGACCTACCAACAGGCCATCTGAATTCTTATTAAAATATAACTCCTATTTTTTTAAAGGCTTACAGAGAAAGGCTTAAATGCTTAAAGGCTAATTCATAGTGGAATAAGCATGCATGCATGCATAAACAATGTATCTGCAATGTAACAAAAAATGATATTAAAGAAAGACGACTACCAAAGTGACTACCCACTGAGATAAATATAATCCTTAGACTACAAAATCAGGGAAAAGGATTCCTGGTAACGAAAAGTGCTCAATCCAAGATAGCAGTAGGGATACCATTTACAGATATTGATAAGCTGTACTGTAGCGGACGCATGTGTCGACACCATAAAATGGCATTCAGGCACAATTAAAAAAAACAGCAATATTTCTGCCCTCACATGGGAGCCGTCTTCAAGGCATTAAAACATAAAAACAGAGGTGCTTGAACAAACGTTTTGCTCAAGCACCTCTGCTTTGTTATTTTAATCCCTTGAAGACGGTCCCCATGTGAGGGCAGAAATACTGCTGTTTTGTTTTTAATTGCGCCTGAATGCCGGTACGTGTCATTGACCCATTCTCAGTATAGTACTTTCCAGCATTCGTGTTACACCGTTAGTATTCCTATGTTGTTTCATTTTTTTTCATTGTTATGTTGGTTTCTTTTACAAAATCTATCCCAAAAACGAAGAGAAATGAAACTGCAGTGAGAAGAAATGAAGACACACCCGTAACATGCGGGATTGCAGTGAGACCAGTGTGCGGCCACACGTCGTTTACACGTGGAATTTTTTCATCTTGATGGCGATGCACTGCAGTCATGCTTTTACGGCTATGTATTTGATTCCGAATCAAATTACACTCGTTTGAACTTAGCCAATTTATTATCCACACACCCCCGACCCCCCCCCCCCCCCCCCTCCACCCCCACACACCACACAAACAGCCCGTCATCTGATTTAGTAAATAGGGAAGCTATTTAGAAGTATTGTTTGATTGGCTGGGTTGTTTGGTTGTACCTGAAAGTTATTTAATAGATTACTTTTGAGGGAATCTCGGCAGTCCCCGCTTGGTGTAAATTGTGGGTAAAAACTGCAGCTGCGCCAAATTTTAGGTAACAGGGCAGGGAGTACATAGGAATTTTGGTAGGGGCGGGGCAGGAGAATAGAAAAAGAAATTAAAATGGGGTCCGAATATTTAGCTGGGGCGTAGCTAGGGACAGGGAAGGTTGTGTTAAGTTCCTCGGAGCCCTGAAAAACAAACTGATTTTTAGCAATTTTGTGTCATGGGAACAGTCACAACCACGTTTTGAATTTTTCAATTGCAATAAAAGTCTTGTATTTTTTTGTGAGATTTGACTCTTCTGGTCTTGAAGGGAAGGGGGTCCTAGTTCCCTTTGTGCCCCCTCTCCCTTACTCTACTGACTGGGGCTCTAGGTATTGTTGGTTCATTTTTGCACAACTTTCAATTTTAAGGCAAACGAATCATTTTAGGATAATTTTCCACAGTTGGCAGATTTGCACAGATCGCATTACCTTGTCTATGTGCTTTAAGCCAAGAAAAACAATAATGAAGTTTGGTTACAATTACCCGACCAGCCATGCCTTTACAACCTAGGTGACTTGGGTGTGACATAGCCAACCCTGAGCTAAGACTTAAAAAAAAAAGTCCTCACATTTTTCGGGTACAAAACTGATGACAAAACTCAGAAGGAGCCCCAGTAATTAGCGAAAACAATAGGGTCATCGATTTTTCTGGACAAAACTTAGGGAGGGCGACGTCCATCTTCCTCCCCTTTCTGGACAGCGAGTTTACGCCCGTTCGACCAACCTTACTTTTTCCCTGTAGCCTAATTTGTGACTTTTAAGTTTTAGTATTTATTGTATTCGGACATCAAACACGGCGTTACTGTACAGAAAAAAACTTAAAACGTCATAAAAATTGGTCTGTCTTAACAGTGTATGTACCGTAAAAAAAATGGTTCTACTGACCATCCCTAATTTTAATTTAATTGGTAGGCTATGACAGTTAATCTTTTACCCCTTAGGCCTTACATCTGCTACTACTATTTTACTTCTGAAAACAAAATAGCTAACAACTCAATCTACAATTTAGTTTTTTTCCACCTATGGTTTTTGTCTATCACCCCATCTCTTTCTTGAGCTAAAAACAGGAAACCATAGTCGTCGATCCAATTCTCGTTTTGCCTGTTTCTTTGCTGAGTCGATGGCAAATCTACTGGGTGGGACAGGTAAATGCTTTCATCCCCCGCCATTTTTCCTGATAAACTCAGAAGCAGAAAATCACGTGACCTGAAGGGCACAAGGAATCTCTACGTCAGAGCGTACGCTGTGTCTACGTTCACAAGACGTCATCACTATCACACTAAAAGCAGGGCTAGATGCTTTTGGCGCCATTTTCCCACCCAGCGCACCGCTTGGTGTAAACTTAGTCGAATAGTGCTCACGTGCCAGATCAGAGATTGGGATTGTACCCTTAGACCAGCGAATAAAAGGTAAATGATTTCCTATAAAACTGCATCCGGTAGTGTATCGAGGAAAACCTGTCAAAGATACCAAAATGATTAGTGTCCTTTTAAGTGACACTGGTTGCTTATTATATTTTATGCACTGTTCCATTCTGAATTCTGAGGAGGGCGACAAATGAAGGGTTTAATTTAGTTATTGGAGGTAGGGGGTGTTTTACAATTTGTTTTGAGCTTAAGGAATTCCTATCAACTATGTGATACCGAAAGTCTGAATAATTTCATCACTCGTATGATAGTCGGCAAAAGTTACTTTACTCAACTACTTTCTCAGGCACCGTCTCACCGATGAAGCCTCCCACCTTGTAGCAAAGTAGCTGAGTAAAGTATCCTTAGCTGACTATCGTACAAGTGATGGAATTATTCAAAAATTTGGTATCACGAATACTAGATAGAAATTCCCCAATCTCAAAGATAATTGTTGAATTTTACCTTCGTCCATAAAAAAAAAAGCCATAAACTGAGGTATTGACATATTATGCACCTCAAGATTGTTAAAGATACCACCAACAACACAGAAGATATCATTGTTCATTCACATAGTTAAAACCATCTGCTGACAAATGACCCCTTTTCTTCGGGAAAAGGGAATAATTTGTGGTTGAAATGAGGAACTATGATAGTAATATGATTTGTTTCCAGTCAGTTCGTCAATTTAAGAAGATTTCGACAATTTTCGAACTTTTCATTAATTGTCACCCTTTCACTCATACAATATAACATAGTTTTCGCACGCACGAAAGAAAGGGACAATCAAATCATATACAAAGGTGATTGCACATTTTTCAAGTTTCAAATTCAAGTTTGAAAGTACTACGACACTGAATTAAATTAATATAAAGTATCGAATCCGTATACAGCCTCCAAGTGAGCCTTAAATAAACGGAACCACGAGATAATTACGTAATATAAAGGGTTTAATAGAAAAAAATAGGACCCTGAGCAGCTTCCATCACAAATGAACCGATAGCCAGTGTGACGCCATTTCCTTCCATGCGAATCGAACACGCATGTAAGATGATGGCTGCGACTAAATCGCCAAACCAACCAGATCCAGCTGCTTGTGATTTAAAACCGATTTTACACTTTATCGTCCACAAAATGTTTAGTAAATCTTCCGTAAGTAGTATTTATGATTGACGCATTGTATCGATTGCGTGTAGGTAATACTGAATTAGATTTTTTTCACAGTTAGTCCAGTCATCGAAACCGAAATCGAACCGACTTGTCTTGTCATCGAAACCGAAACAGAACTTCAAACGTATACAGCGCCGTAACTTTTGCCTTTGCCACTATCATAGCGATGTGTTAGGAATTTCATGTTACTGTGACCAGAGAAGGCCGAAAATTTCAGCAACACTCACACCTATCTAGCCCTTAGTGCTTACCGAGTTTAATACCGATCTAATAAGCGATCTGACCTCGATCTGGACAGACAAGCAGAGTTTCAATGTCCAGTAATAGATAGCCGGACCAGAGCTCAACTATAGTACCGACTGGATCTTGGATGAAAAATAGCATACGCGACTGGGTTGGACAATATGGCTGCCGAAAGCACTGCTGATGCAATTGATTTGTCTTGTTGCCGCTTTCTATCAGCCGAGGGCGACACCTTTAGTACAAAAGAATTCTGTCACTCTACCTTGAAAACACTTTCTGTATAAACGAACATGTCGCTATTTACTGAAGAGCTATGTGCAGTCGAGAAATTTAATAACTTTGTGGCAAAAGGCTATACGAAAATTTATTTATTTGTATGTGTAAACTATTATACGGGTGATTGCTGGGATTAAGTTTGTGAATTACTAAGCTTTTTATCAGTTGCTGCTATTTGGCAATAGATGGCGGGACTCACCGTACAAAAATTCACCGATGTGATTTGCTTGCCAAATTCCCGAATACACCTCGAAGAATTTAAATGGGCCACTCGTGGTAGCCATTTTGTCTACCCCCTCCCCCTAATATTGTTGTAGGTCGGGCCGGGTAGTTTACTGACTTTGTAAAAATATCACGAATTGTTTTGACAGTTTCGAACAGTGCAATATTATTTGACATTTGAGCTCCAATGTGGGCCCGTCTTAAATTACACTTTCCAGTGTACCACCCGTTGTCTGTGCTTCTGCAGTCCTTGTCAAGTGGTGAGCGCTATTGTGCTAGTAACCCTTCTGTGATGTTAGGTTACGATCATTGCGACTGTACCAGTTACTCCCCCTGTTGCAATAAGTACCTTTCAAAACCTCCAATCCAAGTCTTTAGCCAAACTGTCTTCAACAGTCGACTTTCACGAATTTGGTTCTGAGATTTTGAAAGGTATTTAAACTCGTTCTGTCAGCCATCTACGAGACTCATAGATTTGTCCTGGACTACCGCCAACAACCCAGCAAGTGGTTGAGTTTTGGGCGTGCCCCTTTCGACTAGATTGTCCGAAACGACTTTCTCCCACAAGTCGTCTGGAGGGTGTCTTCACTGATGTCACGGCCAAGCTTTGATGACGCTAAGAGCCATCAATCGCATTGAAAGATGACGTCACTAGTTCTCAACAAACACTTTCGGAATGCTTCGCTGAGTTTGCAGTGCTTTGGAGGTGCTAAACTGTCACCAATAATCTGGAGTTTCACCAGTTTGGATTAGTGTTTTAGGAATGTACTTCATTCATTACATTACATGTCCAACAAATGAACATCCCCCCCCCCCTCCAACCATATCATGCAACTTTCATAACTCTTCAGTCACTTGTGCTTACCTCATCAAGCTGGATCGAATTACTGGCTATTCTAACTCAACCCTTTGGGATAACTGTCCCTCCTACGCAACAGTCGGTATCACCATCTCAAACAGTACCTGCAACAACTCATTTATTTGATGTTGATAATGGAAAATAGCCTTGTACCTTAAAACACTTCGAAAACGGCGAGTTTTACAACTTTACAGTAAATGTTACATGTTATCAGTAACCAGTGAAGAAACTAGCTGAAGATCGATGTATCAATTTTGGTCTTATGTCTTGAGCACTGTTAACTCATTGAATATTGAACATACCTACATATTTTGCAGTAGCATTTTCGCCTATTGTCTTATGTCCGTCTTATCTTTCATATAAAACAAGGTGAACTCTACGTACGTCACATTAAAAAGATAACAATTCCTTTTTGTTTTTAGTGATCAAGTCAGACAAGATCTGTGAAAATGCTGGAGATCTACTTTGCGACTTAAATTGCAGGGGAATGTTTTGTTCGCAGTCTTGTGGATTTTGTGATGAAAACAATGACTGTCTGTGTGAAAACAGGCCAGGTAATAAAAAGAAATAAGTGTCAAACACGGCATAAATGTAAATTTACAGTCTTTTTTTTTTGCGTAGGAGTCTTGTTTGCAAAATTACTTAAGCCACACAATAAATTCGTCAGTAAAAAAATGAACTGTCAATGAAAAAAAGGGCGTAGTTTTGCTCGTTATTAAGCCTTTCAATGTCCTGAATGCAATGCTCACTTAGCGCTTAATGACCAGAAATAATCAACGAAGTTTAGTACTAGGTTAAGACTGATCTTAACCATCCGGCAAAAGCATTTGCCCAGAATGTTTTTATTAATCAAGAACGAAATATGTTGTGACGATGATCAAACACTGTCCTAGTTCTAACCATATTAATGATCGTCTTTTGATCCTGATCAGTGCCACTAACTAGCAATTGGGATACAAGGGCAGATGCTGACTGTCTCCGCAACAACTAAAGAATTGTTGGGTCGTAGGGACTCCCTACCCAGACCATAAAATTGTTATTGTAAATTTTGATTTTTTGGAGGGCCCTTGCCTCCTAGGCCAAGACACCCTAAACCCTTTGCACCACCCTTAATTGCAGCACTGATCCTGATAATGCATTTAGGTAATCACCACCAACATTCTAACCATAAATGATCCTACTGTGATCCTGACGAGTGCCACAACTAGGAATTGCGGTACTGATGCAAACATGGGTGCAATGGCAAATGTTGGACTCCTTCTTCAACAACTAATGAATTTGGGAGTCAAAGGGACTCCTTATCCAGACCATACCATACAATTTTGCGGTCATTGTGAATTTTGGCTTTTTTGGGCTTTTGCCTCCTAGGCCTTGACGCCCTGAAAACTCTTTGCTCCACCCCTTATTGCCGCACTGATCCTGATAACGCATTTGGCCGATCACCACCACTATTTTGTGTCTTTTACATTTTAAAGGTTTGTCGTTCTGTAAATAGTTTTCTCTTCTCCTAAATTGATAAGAACACGCATTGTTTATTCTTAGTGTTTTAAACAGTTGAAACGATAATGGACTAATTCAGCAGCAAAAGTAATCAAATTTGTGTGTTTCGAGCAGTTTAGCATAGTTTATACTTCTTTCTGTTGATTGTTAGTGCTCGCCGAAAGTTTTTGAATGGAAATTCGGCCTGTTGTAAAATAGGATTAATTTGGAGCACCACGCTAGCTTATTGATGACATTTATGGCTCCTTTCAAGAAAAATGGACCGTAATATCTAAAGACTTCGACAATGCACACGCGATCTGTGTAAATGAGACGGAAACAAGGCAAACAAAAAAATCGAGTTAATATTAAAAGAATTAATAATTTTTCAAGTGGTTTTTACAAATTCGTCTTTACAACTAAAAAAAAATAATATCGAATTTTCCCATTTTTTTCTCTACTTTCCATAAGAGTGTTTTATGTTGAAATCGTATAACTTGCCCTGCAGTTGGCTTCCTTTTTTGTCAGCCTTTTAGTTTTCCTGCGTTTTGAAATTTAGTGCTCATCTACACGAAAGGTGTAGAGCTAATGAGGCCCGAAAATCTGGGGGGGGAGGGGCGTACACCGCCCAACAAAAAAAGCCTGAGTCTGAAAAATGGACGTCAGTCGGAAAAACGGAATATGGTACTAAAGCGAGTAAACAGAAGAAGTCACCATTTTTTTTGGGAAATAATGGAGCTCTAGTTAGAAATTTCAGTCTCTCCCTCTCCCCCTAATATTTTTGCTTTGGTCTGATCCTGCAGCTAATAAATTATATCATTTCTTTACAGGTGAGCCGACTGAAAATAGACGTGGAACGAGAGCTATTGAAGAACGCCGTGACTTGGCCTGCAGAGTAGGAGGAGATGATATGTGTTCGGCCTTTTGCGAATATACTACTGGAACAAGAGAAGGCTTGTGTGATGATGAAGAGAAGTGCCAGTGCGCTGTAGCCTTAAGAATATATTAATATTGGCACTATCCCTGACTAACATGGATCCTGACAAAATCGTTGTCTAACATTATTTTCGGCTCAGTTAGTTTCATTCGAACTGAAAAATGTGGCATCTCGCCGAACCTGGGAATCCTCCACTCGGTGTATTACAAGGATTGGATCTGAGCCTCGAAAAGCATGGACATGCTTAACTATCTTAATTCACATCATGGCATCTCTACACGATGTAAATGGTTTTCATATGGGAAATTGGTTTCATTAAAGATGACAATAATTATTATTGCTCGTTCATTGTTCAAATGAAATTGAACAAATCTGACTTATTCACATTACAAAGTAACGGCATTTTAATGAATGCATCAAACTTGCAAACTTAAACAAATCAAGTTCAACCGAGATACCTAAATCACAACTGCGTTATAGAAATTGTAACCAGTGGAAAAAGTATGCAATTGGAAAAAGTTTTGGGGAAAAATGTTGGTTGCCTGGAGTTTCAATTTTTTGTTCAGTAGTTACTATTTTTTTAACCTAGCCATTATTTTAACGTAATTGATATTCCAGAATATTCTCTAACAATAACATTTATATTAGGCCAAATTCTCAGTGGAAATTTTACGAAATAAATAAAATTAATACGTTTTTTTTATTTTCTCACGCATCTTTGGCTACAGTACTAACCTACTTAGTTGTGTTTTGTATGTTTGTTTTGTTTTTAAGTCATTGGGTAGCACGAAGTACAATGCACTTGTTTGTGCTATAGCAACACATAAACTTACACTCTTAAGCTCGCAATTTAAAACAATAATACAACGTCACAAATCACTAAAAAGGCACTTATTACAGTAATACAAAACAAACAATAATTAACAAAAAAAATTGCCTGGCCGAACAATCAAAATAAAAACATTTTATTCTCTACCGAAATTTCTCATTATTTGTTGGCTTGTTTAAAGGTAAGGTGTTATTTTTGTTTTTAATTGTCCAATTGACGGAATATTGTAACTGTACCACGATAGTCGGTTAAACATGTTTGGAATACAAACAATTTGAGACATTTTGAGAAATTGTTTTGCCTAAGCGGTAATTTGTGTTTAATTGATTAAGATCTCAGACTACTGATTATTCTTTTGTTTGATGTCTTTTCCATTATATAATAATTTTTTACAATAATCATGTAGTCTCGCAAACTATTGACCTCTATAAAATTTGTGGTTAATTTTAATTTTCATCGAAGTGTTCTTGCGTTGTCCTGAAAAAGAGTACGAATAATCTTATATTGTATTTTCTTCACCAGCATTAGCAGGGTTGCATTTGCAAGACTCCCATAAACTTCGATGCCATACCTATATGTGATTAAACTAATGAATAAAATAAAAATTTGGGATTTTTAAAATCCAAGATTCGTCGTAGCTAAAAGAGATTAGAAATGATTTGACATAGTGTTTTCACAAGGTCGATAATATGCGTTTCGTTTTTCTAGCTTTGATCGATATGTATGCCTAGATATTTGGCAGTATTGACTTTGTAAGCTGTGTTGCTGTTACTTGCCACAATAATTTTTTATGTGGGGTTTTTAAACAAAAGTACATCTTTTACTTAATTTTTTTGGTATAGGCTGTTTTAATTTCCAAATAAAGTGTATTTTCTTCACTAACGTAAACTTCATTTTTCCACGACACTTTGGACGACAATTTTTAGACGATAATTTGGTCCCGCTTAATTGGTTCCAGACAATTTGGTTCGGACGATCTGGTCCCAGAAAATTTGGTCGCAGTAAATTTGGTCCAGGGAGAGTTTGGTTCCAGGAAAGTAATAATTTAAAAATTACGTGACTTTGAGGACCACAATTAAGTTCAACAGTTGGTGTAGGCGAGAGTGGCAACCTACACCACAGACAACCTCCAACAATAAGTTTTTAAACATTGTTTGACGTTTTTTTAAAGTATTTTGTGTATTCATAACAAGGCCCAATGGATTTTTAAAAACATTTTTAAAATATTGATTCAGTTTCAGTTTTGCGAAGTAAGGTCGTGAGTCTGAATCCGTTGGCTCTGTCACCTATACCCTCTCTCAAATTGCTCCTACAGTCCTGACCTGACATTCCTCAATGAGGTGCCGTATGGATTAAGATATTCTTATCCCTTCTCAAACAGCCCGTTTCTGTGCTGGAGTGAGGACGGAACAGGACGGGGAAAATATCATACACAATCTTATCATACACAATCTTATACAAATTTCGTACCGAACACAACAACGCATGAATAATAAATAAATAACACCATGGGTAGGTACTTACCTACTACCCTACTAACATATCTACCCGTGATAACACTGACGATATGCTATACAAAATAATTAATAAAAATACATATATAACTTGAAAAAAAATTTTGACATTGTTTATGGTGTATGTACCCATACCTCCCCCCTCCCCTCCGCCGTCCGTCCACAATTGCAGTAATTTAAAATGTACATAATTATCTTTACTATTATTACTTCCCTTGGCCTAATTGTCACAGGATCACATAGACAGGGACTAAATCAACAGGACCAAATCGTCCTCCTCCTCCTCCTCCGGTAAGTTGTTGTGTTTAGCTTCTCAAGATCACTCAAACTATTTGAAGATTTAGGTTACGTTTGTGATATTATACGTTTTTACCATGCGCCATGGCCGTTTGCTGTGAAGTGCATATCACGTGACTGGGCTAGTCCAATCAGACGGCCAAACAGCCGTTGTTCTCGTTCGTCATTGGCTAACTCACGGTGACGTCACGGCAAACAGCCATTGCTCATGGTTTAAAATTCACATTTGCTGTACCACCTGTGTATCATGCAACTTTCATAATTCTTCAGTCACTTGTGCTTGCCTCATCAACCTGGATCGAATTACTGGCCACTCTAAATCAACACTGAGGATAACTGTCCCTCCAATACCACTGTGCCTAATGCCGTCAAGATCTCTTAAGTTTTAGCCAGTAAACTGAACACAAACATTTGAATGGTAACTATATCGCACCAGTATCACACCTTCTCCAATCTATAAACCTAGGAATTGACTGAGTGAACTATGATCACATGTGTTGGATCTGGACTTATTGCGAATGTCGTTGTATAGAGAGCAGTCATTGACAATGGAACCAGCATCTAAAGTGCACGTCAAGTAGGGCCAGGACATTGTCGCCTTCATGAACCCCGACCTGCGGTTGACTGGAGGCTGTCTTCCACGTTTTGTCCCCTGAGACCAAACCTCTTGTCTTATTAAAAACTAATCCTGGGTACAAGCCATTCAGTTAAGCTTGTTTGCGTTTGTTTGAAAGGTAACTGTCCTTTATGACTGCATAAATTAGTTCTACTTTAAACTCACTATTGTTCATTCTGTATTCTACAGCCCACCAACACAAATAATTTATTCCACTGTGCTTTGATTTTCTACATTAGGTAGCAATGTAGTTAAAAGATTCCCTACTTGTGTTTTGTTCCAGAGGATGGCTTCAAGAGGAGTACCAGAACAACATTAAAGTGTGATTTCATAAAATTCCTCGTGATGCATATTTTGTCCTACAAAAATTCGCTGAATTGAGCTCTGTTCTCGTCACACAATAGGATAGAGTCTTTCATACACCAGGAAGGAATCATCATACACTAGGAAAGAGTCTTAGGAACAGCACTTTAACTCCATACATGAGGTAGCTAAAAGATTCCCTACTTGTGTTTTGTTCCAGAGGATGGCTTCAAGAGGAAGTATCAGAACAACATTAAAATGGAATTTCTTAAAATTCCTCGTGATGCATATTTTGTCCTACAAAAATTCACTGAATTGAGCTCTGTTCTCATCACACAATAGGATAGAGTCTTTCATACACCAGGAAGGAATCATCATACACTAGGAAAGAGTCTTAGGAACAGCACTTTAACTCCATACATGAGGTAGCAAACCATTGGTTAGAAGTTTCACAACTTGCGATTGGTTCCAGAGGATGGCTTCAGGACGAAGTATCCCAACAACATGAAAGTCGGGACTTTTTTTTAATTCATTGTGAGGTGGTTACAAAAAATCGCTAAATTGGGTGCTATTATCTTGATACACTAGGAAAGAGTTTTAGGAATTGTGCTTTGAGTCCCTAAATTGGGGTTATTATCCACAAACTCTAGGATAATATGTGTGTGGATATACTAGGAAAGAGTCATCGTACACCAGGAATGGGTCTTAGGAATTGCACTTTGATGCCCTACATGAGGGAGCAAACAGAAGTTTCTCTGCTTGTGTTTGATCAATTTCTCGTCAGGTGGATACTTTTTTGCATTATAAAATTTCGCCGAGTTAGGTGCTATTCTCCTCATACTCTAGGAAAGAGTCTATTATGCACTAGAAAAGAGTTATCAAAGGGTCTTAGGAACTGCGCTTTGATTTCTTTACAAGAGGGAGTAATCCCACGACCAGAAGTTTCACTACTTGTGTTTGGTTCCAGAGGACGACTTCATGAGAAAGTATCCCCACGTCATGAAGGTCTCGACTTAGTAAAATTTCTCGTCAGGTGGATACTATTTTACATTAAAAAAAATCGCCGAGTTTCGTAATATTCTCATTATATACTGTTGGGACAGATCCGGCAGGACTGCTAGGTGATCGTCAGGAACACTGGACGCACTAATTATGGCAGTGAGTGCTCCTTTAACTCCATGGACCTTGCCTGCTTGACCTCTCTCTTCTGTTTGCCTTTCTCTCCAAGCAACTCACTATTGCCCTGAATTTACTGTATTATCGTGTAACAATCTTTGACAATAACAATGTAAAAGTATTGTAAATCAATTCATGAACATTGTCAGCTCGAGGGTTGCCATGCCAACAATGTGACCATGCTGTTTAAGGGCAACAATTGCCAAATACCACTCCTCCCATTCCAATTCAACCAAGCCAAGAGTAAGCCATAATTTCGATTGCTTAATTAGAAATTGTCCTCCCTATTTCTCCTCCCCTTTGCCCCAACTTAAGTCATCATGCCCCCAATATTTTCACTGTAATTCACCCCATCACATCTGTAATTAAGCAAGGTTACATTAAGGCAGGCGAGCTACGACATCAAATTATCCTGAACTAGTAAAACATCTTTGGCAAACTTCTGTTTAATAACTGTTTCATAGTATCACTGTTCCACCATGCATTAACCAAATCAACTCATTCACATTTCCGCCCGAACGTAGCCCGTATCCCTGCAGTTTTTGGTGCATCGGTGGTTCATTATATACATAGCAAAGATTCTGTGCAATATTCAACTCTCCTTATTCAATATAAGGTCCTGGTTGCAATTCAATGGTAAAATAAAGGCATCAAACCCATAGGTAAAAATTTATTATTTAAACTAACGAATAAATTAACCTTCAAACAAACTGTGGAATTTGTTTTCTTTATTTTTAAAGCAATTCAAGATAGCACTACAAATCAGCAAACAACCATTTATCAGCAACTTTATACCAATTAACCAGGTCACCAACGAGAGATGTATCACACATTGCAAGAGAACCAACTGGAAAAGAGAAAAGAAACTTCATTGGTTGCCAAATCGCACTGAAGCAAATTCAAAAATCTGTAAACGGCTATTAATAAATATGGGAAGCTCTGAACGCATAATGCATCTATCTAGACACACGCTAGTGTGTCGCGCCAAGCTAGACAACAATCGTCACAACAAACATCACATCAGTTCAATTGTCGAGGTTGTAAACCATTGTAGCCCGGCGCCATAGCGTCAGTGTCTTATATCTTGAAGCATAGTTGGGCACATTTCAGGTACTTGGGGGAAAATAATAATGCGGTACAAAAGCTTAAATTGTGTTGAAATCGAGAGCAATGACCTGCCTGACAAAAATTAACTCGTGTAGGAATGCCAGCTAAGCTGCTTTCAATGCAAAATCTGACCCCCAATAACGTTGTAAATGTGTTAACTGTTAGCTAGCTAATTCGCTCATCACCATGTTAAATCCCATAGGGTGATTATTCATCGATACCGATATATCGGGGGAGGCTTCCAGCTGTTAAATTGAACGAATGGGTGCAGTACAATACGAACTGCGTACCTTTAATGGTTTGGAGCCTGGGGCGTAACAGAGATGTCGTGGGAGGGCGCGTAAGGACGAAAATATTGTAATAACCATTATTCGTATTGTCGGCATCGTCTCTCATTGAACGGCCAAAGTTCGGACAATGAGAACGTGGATACTGACGTACGTGCCGAGACACACACTAGTGCATCACGATAAATATAAACAACGGTGCAAAGAAATTGTATTCACGTCCAATTCACGAAAAATAAACCAACTGTAAAAACAAAGCAAAATAAACAAAGCCAAAAACTGGTAAAGAGGCCACTAAGTTGAGAGTGGTTCGGCCCTTCAAAGAAGTGATATCAACACACCATAACACACCATTAGTGGGATTTCTAAAATTCCTCATGATGCATATTTTGTCCTACAAAAATTCACTGAATTGAGCTCTGTTCTCATCACACAATAGGATAGAGTCTTTCATACACCAGGAAGGAATCATCATACACTAGGAAAGAGTCTTAGGAACAGCACTTTAACTCCATACATGAGGTAGCAAACCATTGGTTAGAAGTTTTACAACTTGCGTTTGGTTCCAGAGGATGGCTTCAGGAGGAAGTATCCCAACAACATGAAAGTCGGGACTTTTTTTAAATTCATTGTGAGGTGGATACGGTTTTGCATTACAAAAAATCGCTAAATTCGGTGGTATTATCTTGATACACTAGGAAAGAGCTTTAGGAATTGTGCTTTGAGTCCCTAAATTGGGGTTATTATCCACATACTCTAGGATAGTATGTGTGTGGATATACTAGGAAAGAGTCATCATACACCAGGAATGGGTCTTAGGAACTGCACTTTGATGCCCTACATGAGGGAGCAAACAGAAGTTTCTCTGCTTGTGTTTGATCAATTTCTCGTCAGGTGGATACTTTTTTGCATTATAAAATTTCGCCGAGTTAGGTGCTATTCTCCTCATACTCTAGGAAAGAGTCTATTATGCACTAGAAAAGAGTCATCAAAGGGTCTTAGGAACTGCGCTTTGATTTCCTTACAAGAGGGAGTAATCCCACGACCAGAAGTTTCACTACTTGTGTTTGGTTCCAGAGGACGACTTCATGAGAAAGTATCCCCACGTCATGAAAATCTCGACTTTTAAAAATTTCTCGTCAGGTGGATACTATTTTACATTTAAAAAAATCGCCGAGTTTCGCAATATTCTCATTATATACTGTAGGGACAGATCCGGCAGGACTGCTAGGTGATTGTCAGGGACACTGGACGCACTAATTATGGCAGTGAATGCTCCTCTAACTCCATGGACCTTGCCTGCTTGACCTCTCTCTTCTGTTTGCCTTTCTCTCCAAGCAACTCACTGTTGCCCTGAATTTACTGTATTATCTTGTAACAATCGTGGACAATAACAATGTAAAAGTATTGTAAATCAATTCATGAACATTGTCAGCTTGAGGGTTGCCATGCCAACAATGTGACCATGCTGTTTAAGGGCAACATTTGCCAAATACCACTCCTCCCATTCCAATTCAACCAAGCCAAGAGTAAGCCCTAATTTCGATTGCTTAATTAGAAATTGTCCTCCCTATTTCTCCTCCCCTTTGCCCCAACTTAAGTCATCATGCCCCCAATATTTCCACTGTAATTCACCCCATCACATCTGTAATTAAGCAGGGTTACATTAAGGCAGGCGAGCTACGACATCAAGTTATCCTGAACTAGTAAAACATCTTTGGCAAACTTCTGTTTAATAACTGTTTCATAGCATCACTGTTCCACCATGCATTAACCAAATCAACTCATTCACATTTCCGCCCGAACGTAGCCCGTATCTCTGCAGTTTTTGGTGCTTTGGTGGTTCATTATACACATAGGAAAGATTCTGAGCAATATTCAACTCTTCTTATTCAATATAAGCTCCTGGTTGCAATGCAATGGTAAAATAAAGACATCAAACCCATAGGTAAAAATTTATTATTTAAACTAACGAATAAATTAACCTTCAAACAAACTGTGGAATTTGTTTTCTTTATTTTTAAAGCAAGTAGGGATAGCACTACAAATCAGCAAACAGCCACTTATCAGCAACTTTATACCAATTAACCAGGTCACCGACGAGCGATGTATCACACATTGCAAGAGAACCAACTGGAAAAGAGAAAAGAAACTTCATTGGTTGCCAAATCACACTGAAGCAAATTCAAAAATCTGTAAACGGCTATTAATAAATATGGGAAGCTCTGGACGCATAATGCATCTATCTAGACACACGCTAGTGTGTCGCGCCAAGTTAGACAACAATCATCACAACAAACATCACATCAGTCCAATTGTCGAGGTTGTAAACCATTGTAGCCCGGCGCCATAGCGTCAGTGTCTTATATCTTGAAGCATAGTTGGGCACATTTCATGTACTTGGGGAAAAATAATAATGCGGTACAAAAGCTTAAATTGTGTTGAAATCGAGAGCAATGGCCTGCCTGACAAAAATTAACTCGTGTAGGAATGCCAGCTAAGCTGCT
>JAHWFP010106330.1:107990-134660 GCA_023313725.1 Lithobius niger
TCACAGGGGAACCAGCGTAGTGGGCAGAACAGACCAGTGATTATCATCCTCGTTTCCTAGACGACACAATGATGGTTCAAATCGCCTTACTGACCTTAGGCCCTTAAAAATCGCTAGAATTTACTGTGCGAAATTTAAGGTAAAATAATTTCTTGGAATGATCCTGCAAACAAGTAATCAAGTTCCTTGCTGTTGGTACGAAAAAATCAGCCACTTCCTTCGATGGAAAGTAAACGCCCAAAGGTACGGAGGCTAACCATATAAACGGTACAAATTGTTATTACAAAAACAAGGCCGCAACGTATACCTTTGCCAAATGTCCCCAGTTTTCCTTAGGCCACCACTGTGTGCTGTGCACTTGATCACGCCCGAACAAGAAAAGTCAAAACAAAACAAAAAACATCCAAATAGGTCTGAAAATATTTGGTCCTGTAAATTTTAAAACCCACTACACGTTGGGGGCAGTTAGTTGAAAACGGTTCAATTACTTTGTTTATTAATTTCGGGAATCGTTATATCAGTTGAAGCTAACTAACACTTGAATTGTCGAACTTTGTCAATTTTGAATCTTACTACACATTTTAAAAGGTGAATGATGTATACTGATGGTAAAGGCAAAGCCGGCGATTCTATCCCAAGCAGAAACCTCGGATCATTGTAGGGGATCGAGGTAATATCCAGAATTGGGTAGAATAGATCTCATAGCTGCTGAGTTTGTTACACTACCCATGCATGCCACTCTGTCATGCTTCCCTTTAAAGAATCTAGTATCAAAGGTAGTGCCGAGGGGACTAAATCAGATACGTCTCCCAATTTACGATTCTGTCATGAAGAACTGTGGTTGTTGTTATCTAGACAAACTGACAAAATTCATTTGTTTCTGCTCCACGAATAAAATTATGAAAGCCGGGGCATGCTGTTCGAAATAAACTACACTAAAACTTCAAAAATCATGCCGTTTCAGCCGGTATTAAGACATTTTTAAGACAGCAATTCGATTTTGTTTTCTTTTCATGTTGTTCACTGGAAAATAGTTGGGTACAGCCGGCTGAAATGGCGTGTTATCTGACGCTTTAACGCAGTGCACTTTTGTAGCACCATACGGCTTTCGTAATTTTAGTCTTCTGGTTCTTTTTAAATTAAAAAAAAGTGTTGTAAGCAAACGACAAGTAAACCAGATCCCTTGGCCAAATGTAGAAATCCTGCATAAGATTCCAAAGAAAAAGTATTTTTTTTCATCGATAGCCTCAAAATTTAGAAAGTTTGCAAGCGACACCATATAGCCTAGTGGTATTGCTAAGCATATGAATCGTTCAGTTTGTGATACTAACCTGAAATCTGACACAGATATGCAGTTTTGCACGACAAAAGATATTAGATGTAAGCACAACTTGAAATCATGGTTTAGCGGCCACTTGTTTAAAAAATGGCATCCGAAAACAGTTTTTCTCAATTGTCTCCTCAACGGATCACTTTATCAAATTTTCCGCTAGAACCAGAATGTAAGAAGACAAAATTTCCAACAAGAAAGGTCCTTATCATTTTATTTGTAACTTAAACCACGTAATGAATAAACCACGTTTTGTTGGTAACTGTTGCATTTAATTAGCAAGTCACTGGTACTTATTTTCCATTGTTACAAAAGAATATTAACTTGTATCCCTTTTCCTGTTACTGTCACTCTATGAACTATGTTAGTCTTCATATCAACAATCAACACATCTTTTAGTTCTTAATATAACTGTAAGGGACCATTCACAAAGTACGTCATGCTCCGAAGGGGAGGAGGGGGAGGGAGGTCAGTTCAGTGTGACAAAACGTGACATGAGGGAGCGGGGGGTTTGTGAAAAATGTGAATTCGCACTTTTATATTTTATAAAAAGAAAAAATGTTTAGACTTTAACTGTACATTAACGCTCAGGTGTCAGGAAAGTAATGAGCTGTAAAACTGCTTCTGGTTGAACCTGTCAGTATTCTAGGAATTAAAGTGGCACTTTCACTGAATGAAAGTTAACAAAGTTTGCAGAATGTGGCACCACCTAGCGCGATCTAATACAACATGCACTTGCTTGCATCAGGCGAAGGAATGCACAAGCCATTTCTTTCAACGAAACAAGCCACGCGCCTTGTGGAGTATAATGTATAGCTCATTCTGAATGTTAGGTTGGGAAAGGCTTGACTTGAAGATTTTCTCTTCAGCCAGTTTTTCCATCCACAATATGACATGTCGTTAATGCCTAGAAGATCTGAAATGGAGGAAACATCGGTGAGATAGCCTCAGTACATTCCTAAAGTGTGCATGGACTCAGAGACATCAACGTCTGACGTCATAGCGTTGATTCTGGGGAGCTTTGGCTCAACGCTTCGCAGAGGTGTTGAGTTAAGGTTGCACTACAGTATCGACCAGTTCTTTAGAGAAAATAAGCACATAAGACTAATTTGTACGGATGGCCGCCGAAAACACCGCTGCCTCGATTGATTTGTAGTATTGCCGAGGACATTAGTTACAGCCCAAAAGAATGCCAACTGAGATACTACTTCTCTTTTCCATAAAATGCTTTCTGGCTACAAGAACGTTTTGGTGAATTTACATTTTACTTTAAAACTTTGTCAAGGTAGAGTAACAACTAAAATTTTGAACCTACAACTCAATGTAGGCTTCTTACAATCGGTTTTAAAGCTAACAAAAATTTGTCAAGGAAAGCTACGTAATATTAATCGCAAAATAGATGTTACGATTTACGTCTAAAAACTATGCTCTACCGACTGTCTGTACTGCCAAACATAACTCCGTCGCTTAGCAACTTCCTTGGCAATGTTGCTTTGTAGTCTCAATCCTGGCCTCGCCTTCCCCCTCCCCCCCACGCATTTGAGAATAGAAGCACCCCGGAAATGAATTGTGGCATGTGAACGATCCTAGGTACGTCCTAGCAAAATTGTCCATCTCCATCCGGGAATAACCTTAGTAGTTGAGGAGAACGTTAATTCGACTGTTTTTCATCGCCTTTTTCTTTATTTTTGACTTCTCATTCTGATGACAAATAAAACAAGCGGTTTTTAAAAGGTTTGTGCAGGTCCACAAAATTGCATTCCCAGACAAAAATTTTCGTAGCAGGGAGAGGTCAGTGTGACATACTTTCGCAGGGGGGTTATGAGTAGGTGTGACGAAATGTGACATTGGGGAGGGGGGGTCTAAATTGGCCCAAAAAAGAGTGACATACTTTATGAATGGTCCCTAAGGTTTATTTGTATAACAAGGAAAAAAGTATTAAAAGTATGGGAAGTAAACAGGACGGAAAGCTGATGGCTCAACAAGAGTTAAATAAATAGTGTCAGTATGGGTCAGCGGTAAGACCTCGGCCTTTGGTTTCAAAGGTCGTGGGTTCGATTCCCCGCTCAGGCAGTCTGACATATAAATCTAAACCGCAATGTAAATAGGTTTGCAGCTGTATTTTTTTTTAAAAGGCCATATCAGTATGGCTCTGGCTCAGCGGTATTACCTTGGCCTTTGGTTTCAAAGGTCATGGGCTCGATTCCCCGCTCAGGCAGTCTGACATTTGAGTCGAAAAGGCAACGTAAATAGGTTTGCACCTGTATTTATTTGAGTATGGGAAGTATTAACAAATTCAGCACTAGCATTACAGTCAGTATTGTCAGCTAAAAAATGTTCGAAGCTGCATAAGAGCCCTTCGGTTTTTGGACTTAAAAATCAATCACAGACACTCACTGTCAATCATTGTCACTCTTACAGCAATGCCCATCACAGAAGCCTAAAGAAGTACATCGAAGTTCTGCTCCAACGCATGAGCATTTGTTGTTGCATGAAACTGTATTTGCAAGAAATCAGTTCGTTACATGCCATGGAAGCTTGTGGTGAAGTGGTCCAAAAAGGCTGGTAGATTTCGTCTTCAAGCTGCCAGCCCCAAGAGTTAGGTTTTGGAATTTTAGGGTTTGAAATCAAACACTGACCTCACATAAAAGCTCCTTGATGTGCTGCTCGCTTTAGATGCTGCAAAAGTGCTTCTCTTGTGGGAGGTAGCGATTCCAGGGGTCATTGCTTTTTAGTAAACAGGTGCTGCCGTGCCTCCGTTACATCCTGGATACAGCTAATTTTGTCATACATCAAAATAACGAATCTTTCAATGGTTGCCATCATCTCTGGAGTTATTTTGTGTTCCCTGTGGACTTCAAGAAGCGCTTCCATCAAATTTTTAAAAATGTTACAAGTATCCCATACTGTACGTTTCCCAGCAAAGGCAGAATTACTGTCACACCCGGTGAAGGAGTAGAATATGAGTAAGGCATGTGACTTTATTGTTATGTAACAAAGGAAAATAAGTACCAACGACTTAATTAAATGCAACAGTTCAGTACCAAAAAATAATATTCAGTATGCATTTCTATGAAAACGGTTAAAGTTACAAAGAAAATGAAAAGGACCTTTCTTGTTGGAAATTTTGTCTTCTTCCATTTTTGTTCTAAACGAAAATTTGATAAAGTGAACCGTTGAGGAAATAATTGAGAAAAACTGTTTTTCGGGTGCCATTTTACCAAGATGGCGGCCCATAAACCATGATTCCAAGTTGGCCCTTATATCCAGCATCTTTTGTCATACAAAACTCCATATCTGTGCCAAATTTCAGATCAGTATCACAAACTGAACAATTTGCTCAAAGTATGGAGTTCACTACTGATATTGGAAGCCAGAAAACATGCATGCAACTAGCACATGTTCGCGTAAAGCCACACTGTTGCTTGCAAACAAGCACGAAAGCTCTAACCCAGAAAAAAGTATGATGTTGCGTGAAAAGGGAGTTTGTCAGTTCCCATATTCTTGAAAAGAGAAATTCGGAATAAAGCAACAATTAGTGATTTCATACGGTATAATTCATTTTGGGCTGTGGCTGGCCGCAGCCACGCTTAACTTTCTCCTTTAGATGGTTCTGGATTTCAGAAGGGTAAAATTACATATAGCCTCATTTGTTTGGACTGGCACTGGTGTCGGAATTTTGAATTAGATTGAAGCAATGTCGGTATTTCCGCCAGTGCAGCACGGATGCGTTCGGATTTCAGATGGAATAACTTGTACTTGACAAGCCATAACGTATGCTGAGCCAAGCTAACCTGTGCCATTCCACGCCAGCCACTTTTTGTGAAGTGGCCATCGTGGTTTGCTTCTGCGTGGCATTGCATGGGATGGTGCGCAAAACATTATTCGGCTTGAAATCTGAGGGTGTGGCATGGTGCGGTACGGCATGCAAACATTATTTCGTGTGAAATCTGAAATTTCTGAGCATGGACAGGTGCATGCAACCACAGTATTGCTACCAAACGATAAAGAAAACAATGATATTAAAAATAAATGTTAATGTCGGGTACGGTTTAAATCGGATAATGCATAGAAACCTAGTGCATTCGTGAAACATTTGCTTTTTTTCTGGAGTTCCCTCGGTTTCTTTGCTTCATCCATTAACGATTTTACACATACTCCTTAAACTTTATGGCTAAAAAACACCTACTTTCCACATCGGTCAGCAATCGACCCCAAAGATGAAACTGGCTGACCTTCAGGGTAAATCCTTCTGTTGGGTCTGAATTTATCAGCACGATGTGTGGTTGTTCTTTGCTTTGCACAAGAGTCAGATTCCCGTTGCCAAATACGTGTGTGTCTTTGTAGATAACGCCTTTCCATACGAGGTAACCATTCTGAAATACGTCCACCCCTCCATCTTGACCTAGGCCTGCCCTCTTCCGTTTGGCCCATCGGATGCACAGATGACTCCATGCATTGACAGGGGGGATGAAAGGAAGGTGAAAACGATTGGAATTGATCTGAATATAAGACGTTGACTCGTTCGGGAAAATGCTGAAAGCGAAACCAGTCAGAGACATAATGTATTCGTATTTAACAATGTACAATTCCGGGGCCTTTGACGTGTAGAATAACCAGAAACAGAAGGTCATGATGTCTGCTACCCGCTGAATGGCATCTTTTAGAATGGCACGGTATGCTGGGTAGTGACTGGTAGATCTGTCGATCACAGATAACCCTCTGTTGTAATTACATAAACTGAAATACACAAAAAAAAAGAGAATCAACTGCAGTGACTAATGGTGAGGTAGGTTTGTTAAATGCATTTGAACTTTCACACTTACAGCTAATACGTGGAACAAAGAAAAGAACAGAGTTGTGTAAATTATTATTTACCAATGCATCTAACAGCTTTCAGAAACACTAACCAAGCTACATTTAGTGTATTTACCAATGCATCTAACAGCTTTCAGAAACACTAACCAAGCTACATTTAGTGTATTACCAATGCATCTAACAGCTTTCAGAAACACTAACCAAGCTACATTTAGTGTATTTACCAATGCATCTAACAGCTTTCAAAAACACTAACCAAGCTACATTTAGTGTATTTACCAATGCATCTAACAGCTTTCAGAAACACTAACCAAGCTACATTTAGTGTTTCTGAATGAAGAAAAATAAACCCACGTTTATGAAAAAGTAAGTTTCCTCCCATCGTCACATCAGGAGATCTGGAAAACCAGTGATGTAAACGAAAAAAAAATTCATGTGTCATATGGTATCATGAGGACTCGTGGAATGCTGTCGTCTACATTACTGCATACTAGCTTCACTGCAATTTTCCTGCTACTGCAGGCGCATCTTTACATGCAAATATTTTTTTTAACGTAAAATTGAAAATTCTCTTGAATATCTATTAAAGAGCACATGCTGCTTCATGCATTATCTTCAGAAACAAATTGTTTCATTAAAATCAAGCACATGCAACCTCCATCAGAGGACCAAATTCAAATACCAATGCACTAATACCGTGAGAATAAAACACAATACCGTTTGGTTCAATAATGAGTACAAAATTCATGCTTTCCGTAATTGCACCACATTTACTGTGAAATTGTAGGGATAGCAAGTTAGAATTAGTGACTGTTGGTACGCTAGGTGCGAAAAAGTATTTCGCGTAATGGAATGGAAACAATGTAAAGTGCTGGAATGTAAGTATATTCTGGAATTTCAGTTAACTTGAACAATTTTTAGACTGGGTTGTTTTCAATCGGTTATGCAGTTAATGGTTGTTTTGTGCTGTACACCATAAATCGTTAAAAATTCGACGTGCCTAGTAGTTGATGCTAGAGTTAGTACGTTTTAATTAATTTTCTCCTACTAGAGACTCAAAGTTAATCCCAGAATGTGCAATCTTGGTTCGAATGTTAACTACCAGATTTTGTAATAGTATCGGACAAAAAATTTTGAACACTATCACTTACTTGAACTTAAAGAAATTAACGGGAGCGTAGGTAGTAGTAGCTTTTCGATTTTCATTGTTATTTCTGTAATCAAAGTATTTTCAGTTGTAATTTGAGTTTATAAGTTAAATGAAGCTAGAAGAAAAATAATGACTCCCAGCATACAGGGAAGAGAGATTATATCTCCAAATACACTGGATGTGTTCACACCCTCAATAGCAAGGAGTGGTCAAAATTGTCGCTTTGTTTTATAAAGCTTTCACAATGCTAAACCGAAACATGTGAATGAGTATGAATGCTGGTTTATAAAATCATACATATGACAACAAAAAGCACTCCAAACCGTCACGCTAATAGAATGTTACCCTAGTTAAAAATGAATGAAAATGAAACACAAATTACGCTCTCTGCAAGTTACAACTCATCTACTACAAACTAGTCCTCTTATAGTACAGGAAAAATAGACCAAAAATGGGGGTGAAAAATGCATTAATTTGGCCAGGGTAAACTTGCTGGATAACTTCATTTTGGCATCAGATTAAGAATCGATGGAGTCCCTAGTGATTTTGGAGGTGGAACAATGTTTTTCAGATGATTGTATCATTTTTAAGGGCGTAAATCAAGAAAAATTTTGATAAAATTTAAAACTGCCCGAAAAACTTGCTTGTGGAAAGTGTTGTTACATCGAGGAACTCGAACATTGTGTGATATCCTATACTACCGAGTCAATGAATGAAGCGCAGGTGGTATAAGACCTACTTTTACCCTTAAAACTTGAATATTTTACGTTAAGATAGGGAAATGGTACCTTACCTACTAAATACTAAATTCAATCATAAAGACTGAAAGAAAACAAAAGAAAAAACTTTCAATGGCAAATGTTGAGACATTTGGTGACAGGTGGTTTTACCCTAAGCCCCGGAATTTAAAACGGCATCCAAATACAGTGACCAGAAAATAGTTTTATGCTTCTAGCGTCCTAAAACAATTCATCCCATTGAAATAAACCAGTTACCAATTATGTTTAAAAATAAATCGCCTTCAAAAAATTTTCTATGCTTATTTTCCGCAAAGTTAACCAAAATTCGTCAATTAATTTCTATTAGACATAATTATACAAATGTGAATTATAATTCCTGACTTTAAACAGCTGCAATGTTAGTTCTAATTAAGATCCACTGTCAAAATTAGACTTAAATGAAAGATGAAGATGTATGTTTTCTAACAAGGGTAATTAAAACTATTTATATTAATTAGCAGTTGAGCTACGGAAGTTGTTCTACATTGTAGTGCTGTGCTTTTAGTGTCATTTTACGACAAGTTCCATCTTTAAACTGCTGCAAATGGCTGTTCTAATTAATATAAATGGATGTGACCAGGCTTATATGAAATATGAAGATGTATCTTTTCCAACAAGGGTAATTATAATGATTTATATTAATTGGGAGCTAAGCTACGGCAGTTTATCTAGGTTGCAGCACTGTAATTTTTGCATCTTTTTACCTCAAGTTCTTTCTTTAAACTGCTGCAGTAGCCGTACTAATTAAGGTAGGTTAATATGATTAGGCTTAGATGAAAGATTAAGATGTATATTTTCTAACAAGAGTAAGTATAATAATTTATTTTAATTAGAAGCTAAGTTACAACAGTGTTTCTACATTGTAGCGCCGTGGTTTCTGCGACATTTTACGACAAGTTCCATCTTTAAACTGCTGCTATAGTCGCTATAATATTAAGATAAATAAATATGATTAGGCTTAGATAAAAAATAAATATGTAATATTTTACAACAAAGGTAATTAAAACGATTCATTTTAATTGAGAGTTAAGCTATGGCAGATTATCTACGTTGTAGCGCTGTGGTTATTGTATCGTTTTAGGACAAGTTCCATCTTTAAACTACTGCAGTAGCTATCCTTATTAACGTAAATCGTTTTAATCACCCCTGTTGGAAAATATATATTTTCATCTTTCATCTAAGTCTAATGACATCCATTTGCCAATTATAACGGAAATTGCAGCAGTTTAAAGATGGAAATTGAGGTAAAATGACACGAAAATCACAACACTGAATGTACATAAACAGCCGTAGGTTAGTTCCTAATTAAATTAATATAAATCATTATAATTCCCGTGATGGAAATATACGTCTTAATCTTTCATCTAAGCCTAATCGCATCTATCTATCTGCATTAGAACGGGTACTGCAGCAATTTAAAGATGGACCTTGTCATAAAATGACACAAAAACCACAGCGCTACATTGCAGATAAACTGCCGGAGCTTAGCTCCTAATTAAAATAATGCTTTTTTAATTACCCTTGTTGGAAAATATACTTCTTCATCTTTCATCGAAGTTATTTTGTGGTTTTTTTTATTTCAGTATATATGACTGGATTTTGTATTTAGTAGGTAAGGTACGTCTTTCCCTATTTTAATGTGAAATATTCAAGTTTTAAGGGTAAAAGTAGGCCTTGCGTTCATTTTATCAACTCGTAGTATAGGATATTATACGGTGCTCGAGTACTGCGATCTAACAATACCTCATACAAGTCTTTTGAACAATTTTGATTTTTACTAAAATTTTTCTCGATTTACACCCTTAAAAACTATTCAATCTTCTGCAAAACATTGTTCCACCCCCAGAATCAGAATCAGAATCAGGTGCCAAAACGAAGTTATCCTGCAGATTTCAACCCCGGACAACTAATGCATTTTTCAAACCCTATTTTGTTGTACTATTAACACCCCTAAAAAAGTAAAATTTACTGTATTTGATATTAGAATCCTTTAAAGAGTCGTCCATTGTTCTATGATTGTGTTATGGTGGTTATGATTAATAGCTATAGGCTTAACTTTATTTGTGAAAACGATTTCGAGTTATTTATGGATCATCATTTCTTTCATGTCATAACAATTGTTTACTGCCATTCAAGTACGTGTTTTAAAAAAATGTGTCTATAATTTGCTCTAAGAAAAATTAAACTATAAATTATGTTGAATGTATGTTGAATGTATGTTAAATTACTCAGAACAGGAATGGAAAGCATTACAAGCATTGAAACTGAACAAAAACATGTCAATACTCGAACATGATAAACACTATGCAACATGTTTTGGTAATCCTGATGAGCAAGTGAAAATTAACTCACCTTGCCAAAAAAATAGGCAGAAATGTGTGCAACCTCTACCCGAAGATAGTAAAAAAAAAGTGGTAGAATAATTGTTGTTTGATGATAAACAAGATGAAACTACCAAATTTTTCAACTGTTCCTGAAGGGACGTAATTAATGCACATTAATACTGCACACTTATAGCGCACACTTTTGTTGATGTGATCAGATCACTAAAATTTCAAGGTCAATTCTTGCTCTTTCTTGCGCTCCTACAATCTCCGTATTACTGTAACTGCGTTTCTAACCTACATCTGCCTCTGTCAAAATACCGATTTCTTTTAGATTAAGCACATAAGCTACCCAGCTATTACTTGATATCAAATGAAACAATGAATGTACCATCGTCTTGTCTCGGTCGTTGTTAATCTATGATGGCCGCCATTTCGAAATTATACTTACCATCATCCGATTTCCTTCAAATTAGAAACGGAGACGAAATCGTTGATTCAAAGTGAAACAATGTATGTACGATCATCACTAATAATTGCAAATGGCCGCCATTCCCAAATCCAACGACATTTCGTGACGAACCAAACAACAGCTACGCCTAACCCCCCCCCCTCACCAGCGACTGCTTTACTTCGCACCAACATGTACACTTAAAAATGAGCAAATCTCGCGCAACCCTAATGAACCCAAAGAATACGCTCTTCCAAAGTTTGTTCAAAGCGACGCTAAAGGAGCGATCGTAATCCAGGGGGGGGGGGGGAGAGCAGGGTTGTTCATTCACCAAACGTGTTACCATTCTGTTATGAGGGGGGGGAGTATGGCGACATGCTACGTAACTAACTTTCGCTCATTTATTTTTCGCTTATTTCTTTTTAACTATTTTATGTAAATTTTTACATTTTTTACATTGTAAATTATTTTTCTGACTTCTGTTTTTTAAGACTTAAATATTTTTTTCTGGCCGAGTCCTTACACCCCTGGGTATATGTACAGCTTATAAACACGAATTCATAAAAAAAACACTATACAGTTGTTTATTTTTTTTGGGGGGGGGGGGGGAAGAGGGAAGAAATTGTTATATAATTTCTTGAGGGGGTCACGCCCAGTGTTACCCTTGCGTTACAAAGAGGGAGAGCGGGGTCTAGATTGCTAGAACAAAGCGTTACGTAAATTATGAACGCTCCTTAATGGTGCAGACAAATCATTAAATAACTCCTGTCAAAGCAATTAGAGTATGTTAATAAAACAGTTATAACAAGGATTTTGCAACAATGGGCCGGTAGAAGTGATTTAATGCACACTTTTGGTGAAGCGACGTCCTCGGAGCTGTGCAACATCCTCTTAGGCTTCGCCCCCTCGGACGATTCCACAACTCCTCGTACGTCGCTTCACCAAAAGTGTGCATGAAATCACTTATACCGGCCCATTGTTGCAAAATCCATGCTATAACCATTACTTAACCCACACTTACGGGAATCAATACATGAATTATAAACAGAAAGTTTAGTAACTATCCAAACAATGACCAATTAATTAACAGTCATTTTTGCCTAAGGTTGTTTTTTTTTCTGGTGGTGTTTTATTCGGGCGTTTCTTCTGGGGGCCTTTTGTCGGGGGTATTTTATTTGTAGATCTGTTAGAACTATGGGGGAGTTACATATTCAGTCAGATATAATGCTTCAACAAATTCAGGAGCGGTTATCTGAAGATAAAAGCCATTCTGTGGTTGGAACAGCAGAAAGCAAAAGATGCTGTTCTGAGCAACGGCAGACACCAACCACGGTCCAGCCTAGTGACAATAAGGATAACGCCTGCTAGACTGAAAGGCGCTGGTTCACCACTTCAAGCGTTGCTCATATTCTAAACACAGCATCGTTCCAGATTATCCATCATCCAATAGGATGATGTGGGTCACGTGATCTCATTTTAGTTATGAAAATTTGCGGTGCTGCTACGAAGGGTTGTTCGTTTTTTTTTTGTTTTTTTTTATTTACCGCTATTTTCTTTATATTGCTCGAAGATTCTGCGGAGCTGCATCTAGGAGTTGAAAAGATGAAAAGGCGCCTCTAAGAAGGGTACTGTTGACTGGTTGCAGCTCCCACACATTGAAGGAACCTTCCCAGTGGTAAAGAGGATTGTTGATGCTAAGGGAATTTAGGCTATAAGTAGTGTTAACGAACTGAAATATTGAATCAGAATTACGGCACAGAAATACTTGCTCTGTTAAGTCTGTGGACGTAAGTCTCTAACATTAGTATAAAAAAAACCATGGTGTGGTCTATCCCATGCAGCCATTGCCACGCACGACGTATTGGTGCATCGGGAAAAAATTGGCCATTGATCGAAATGAACATTATTCGGCAGTGAAGCAATGATAATACATATTCATTGGCACTCCATCATCAAAACACAAGACATACACTGAAATGTAGCATGAAAGAAGCGTGCTGAAATAGGCTTAAACAACTCTAACCACTTTCCATTACTAAAATCATTACCAAGCTATTAAACATAACCACGATAACCCAAAAGCTGAATACTGGCTTGAATTTATAAAGGATTGCCTTTTCAAAAACTACTGCATTACATTATCCAGGGTGTGATAGTGGACAAGTTTGTTCTGGATAAGGTGTAGGCCTGCCTTGCAGAAAGTGCCTTTTGTATTTCAGTCATGTTTTAACTAAGCAACATTCTGGCACGAATGTGTAAGTTTCGAAGCATTTACTTGTTGTAAGTATTATTTTATAATGCCTGTATCCAAACTCTTTTTTTAATTTATTATTTCGTTTCAGCATTGAGGAAGCTTTGTACGAAAAAGTGACAATTTTGCCAATTATTTGCGATTGGGAGTGTGGATACATCAGGTGCATTTGGTGGTATAACTCAAGAAGAAAGTAATGTAGTGCAAGAAAATTTGACTTTCTGCAAAATTAAAATTAGAATCTGTTAACTACTTTTCATGGAACCTCTTTAAAACTTAGAAATTTTGAAGATATGTCAGTTCAGCTGCACTGTGAGGTCATTCTGGGTAGATTAAAAAAAAAAGAACGGGTGATAGTTTTATGCCTACTTTTTATTAATTGCCATAAATGTTGATGGACTCATCATACGGAACAATGAACAATGTCTACATTTCAAATTGTTATCTTTATCGTTTTTTAGTTAAAAGTTTTTTCGCCATCCATCAGTGATCATTTCCATGCCACACTGGCGGAGTCCTGGTAAGCCTAACTTTAATGATAAACAGTCCTTTCTTTCCCCCCACGCCATTATGCTTGCTTACAAATTGGTAAATGTTGAACTGTTTTTTTGGGTGGACTCAAATCCATTTTAGTTTGGTTTTAGTATAGTTGGGTGTTATTGGCTATTTTGTAATTACTTCCAGTGCGTAAATTCAATAAACTTATATTTTTATTTGCTAGCAGTAAGGATTATCTGTTGGTCTCAATTTGTCCGGCACCCAACTCGTATGTCGTATGCCAGATCGAAATCGAATTTCATACATGTTAAGCCCGGATGGGAGCTTGCATCGTAGTAGTTTTCAGACTTGTGTGATAATGGGCTAAATTAATTCCAAACACATCACCATTCTAATTGACGATCAGTGAATCGCACCGTTTCCATGAGTTTCGTTTTCTGTTTTTCATATGCAGCATTAAATTAACAACTGTTAATCAGTTTTCATACATATCCTGTTCTATAAATTTATACAACTTTTGGTTATGTTTTGGTATTTTTTAATTGCATACGTTTTACTGTGAATCGTTCTTAAAACCTTAAAAGCGTTCTTCAAGTAAAAGTTTCGAAAAAAAAAACTTTTGTTTAAAAATTTGCAGATAAATCTACATTCAAAAATAGTTGAAAGCTTTATCACAAATACAAAAAGAAAAGAAATTTATGCTGGCAACAAAATTAGTTTCTTATTGGACAAATTAATCACCCTGACCGCAGTAACTACAAATGGTTTATTATTGTGCCTTTTGGGCATTAAGAAATAAATTGTTAAGTTCGTGTACTACTATAGACCCCCGTGCAAAAAAAGTCAGAAAACTTGAAAGTAGTCTCATGGGTTTATGGTAGTACGTCAATATCCTAAGCTTAAGGCAGTCTAATCCACTAAGTTGACTCAACTTTCTAACGCAAAGTCGAAAAAAGTACTAATTATTCAACTAGAAAGAAGTATTGAACGTAACACTTGTTACGCCCACTCTCCCGTAAAATGTAATTCGGCCAACAAAAAATCGATATCATTCTTGCGGTATGACTATTGCTTGGTATTACACTGTTGAAACACGTTGGACTTAGTACTACACAAACTGTGGCTCAGACATTACCTTTACGCAACCCGTCAAATTTGCAAATTATTTTAAACTATCTTAGCTTTGTGTTTTATAAATCAGAAATGCAAACAGAGTCGAAGAAATTAAAAAAGAGGCAGGGAATGTGTCAAGTTAACTGGGCTGATCAGATTAACTTTAGCTACCTTTCTTTGTTTTAATGATATCACTACTTACTAAGGCTGATCCCATTCGGAAAATTGATGGTTTCTTTTGTACCAACTGTTGATTTTAGGTGGATTTTAATAAAAGGCACGTAAATGTAAAATTTTACATAATTTAGGCAAAAAGACAAATTAAAGAAGGTAATTAAAATAGAGTAAGAAAAACAACATAGATTTACGGGTTTCCTCGTTCTTTTTTATCGTAAATCTATTTTACCTTAAATCTTCTTTCATCTCCTTGAAATATAATATAATGGTATTCATGATTACAGTAATACCATTGATTGCAATTTATCAAGATTTTGTGCAATAAAATAATGAGATACGAAATTATCAGAGTGTGACAACTTACTGGTTAATGTGCTACTACACTATGTACGGCCAAACTGACAAGAAAAGCACGGAAGCTTAACATGCAGGTTAAGCACATTAATCAGCAAATTGTCACACACGGATAATTTCGTATCTCGTTACATCACCGAAATTTCCATTGATTAGGTTCTTAGTAATATTAAAATAAACAAACATACGTCTCACTTAGAATTTCACTCCTCTTGTTAGAAACACATAATTTGAAAGTAAATGCTCATAGTGTGTGTGTGGGGGGGGGGGTCAGCCCAACATAAATTCGTAATCAACAGCTGAACACGGAGTGGCAAATTACATTTACTGTGTTCTGTCAGGTCAAAATTGGGCAATTTTTATTCTGAAATTCATTGACTGTTTTTTAACCTAAGTGATACAAGTAAACAAGTCGCTTAATTTCTTATTTCATTATTTTTAGTGTAATTTTAAAACGTGTCTGGGAGCAGTGAGGTCAATCTGTGTATGAAACAGCCACGCGTATCCCCATGTACAAAAGTTTCATGATACGGAAGTCACGGTAATAACATGTAGATCAATTATTTCTAGTGTATAGTTTTCGCTGATGGCTTATTTCCAATCTTCCTTAAACATGTAGATGTGAAGCTGTATATACAAGGTTTCTATAAAAACAAAGCAGTCATGAGAAAAAAAATCGGTACAAGTAGCAACATCCACCTGCAAGTGATACGTTCGAAGAACGACCACGAGTATTCCGTTCTGAATGCAAGTGGGAAAACAAACAAACCAAAACCATTCAGCTACTTAAATTTCATTATGGGCTGAGAATGAATACGCTGTATATCTGACTTCAATCATTATTTCGTGCAATATTTTCAGTTATAGAATTGTTATTGGCCTTACGTTTTCTAGCTTGTATGAAGACTTTGAGAAAAACCCAGGGGCATTACTAAAGATTTTTACTGTGTAGCTAAGCATAGCTCAAAAGACAGGAGATTGGTAATAAACAAAGTTATTTGTTCGGTTTCAACCTCGTTATTCATCAAATTCGAGAGATATTACACAGGCCTATTACAAATTTATTTCTTCAAGCAATGTACGACTTTAGCATTCTTCTGAAAGTATGTGGTTTAATTTAAACTTCACTACCTGACTACCTGATTGATTTTCTGTCAAATACGTACACCTGATTTTAATCTCAGAACATTTCTTGATTGTAGGACATTGTAGGGAAACGTATATTATTCTGTGGTCTAATCTTTGGAGCAAAGACGTCATAATCGAATACCACTCTTTAATGCTTTTCAGTCACTGTACTGTAAAAACGTGTATTTTCACAAAAGAACATTTTTAGACACATCTAGAAAAGAATTTAGACGTTTTTTGCTGAAAAAAAGCATAACAGCATTTCAGAAACAGAATGGGCTGAGAAGAAACTTTCAAACATTAGCATTATCGTGAAGTTGTTGACGTGAAACGTGTCAAAAATATAAATGTGGATTTCAGTTTACTATACGCTTTATAAAGACATGCTTAAAACGCTTGTAGCGAAGTAAGTATTTAAAATGAAACAACATGATACTTCTTTATCGTAAAACACTATTGTATATTTATTCGATTGCATTCAAATCTGTTCTGCGAAAACGTTTGCGTTGTAATAAAAACACTGCAGTTTTATTTTAAACACTGTTGCTATGTGTTTTTTCATACATGTGCTTATAAAATGTTCTAATGCTAGTGTTTATTCTAAACGCATTTCACGTCTTCACCGCTATATAAACGCCAGTGTTTTGAATGGTTTCTTCTCAGCCGATGTTATACGTAAAACGCTCTTATGTGTTTTTCTACTGAAAACGTCTAAAAGGTTTTCTAGGAATGTCTAAAATGTGTTTATTTAAAACACTAATTTTATTACAATGTGTTGTTGAACACATTTGTTGCTTACCCTTGTCTTCTTCTTCTCAGTTCTACATGCTGTGGCACAATACAAGGTGCAGTGCTTTGCACACTCTGCACGTCCCCATAGAAAGTCCATCCACTCGTTTCCCAACGTATAACATTGCCCAGCAGAAGACAGTTGTTTGCTTTTTTAACTGAAAAAAAAACACAGATCAGAAAAAAAGCGACTTAGTAAACAATATTAGCATTTTTTCCCTATAGAGCAATGGCACGACGTGGTATTATTGCATATAACTCCATGCTGGAGCCTTAATGGGTTAGCTGCAAGGGGCACTGCAGAGAGAAACAGTAGGGCGTCATACTGAAGCCGATGCTGTGAAGAGTGATTTCTTAGACTTAAAACACGCGATTTTTGTTGTTGGAGAAAACAACGTTACTTTAAGCCTAAGAAATCCGCTCTTCCGTTGTTTTTCCCTCCATTTTTATGTAGTGCACCTTGTAGTTATGCCCTCCAAAACCCATACTGGTGCCAATCTGGTGCCAATATGGCGGCAAATGTCACTGCTCTATTAAAATTTTGCATGTTTAGATCATATCTCAGGGCAGCCTTCATAGACTTCATTTGCCATACTGATGGATCACGTCATGCCAGCATGACCCTCTCTTCAGCTCACAAAGAAGCCTTGTTGCATCCAGATCACAACATTTTCACCCTACCTTTATATTCCTTGGATGCTGAAATCTCTCACCGGGTGACCGCTATTGTAAACCCATGTAAACCCATGTATTTTTTGACAACAATATTGTTGAAAAGTGTGAAAATCTTTGGAATTCGTAACCTCCACTGCCAGCTTCAGATTTTGACGCGCACCCAGCCGGAGCCACAGTGCCAGAAGGAGAGAGGGATAATTTTGCTAGGTAAATCTCATCAGAAATGTCTAGGTTCCTTTACATGCCACAATCTACATGAGCACTTGACATCACCGGGCCCGTCTCTTCCCAAAGATGCCAAGGGTGGCTGAGGCAGGACTCGAACCTAGGACCTCTGGCTCATGAGATGCTCATGAGATGGTCATGCTAACCACCAGACCACCTTGCCCCACTACCAGCTGATAGCAGTATTCACCGGCTATATGCTCCCTATGTAAGTGATATCCCTTTCAGCTCCATTTATCTGAATCGAATGTTCGCTGTTAGCTTACGCTCACAATATAAGTCATAATTTCATTCACTAAAACATCATAGATTATGTAGCCATAGTTAGTTAATATTAGGGGGGGGCTATTGCTATGTGGTCATTGATATTGTCCTACTACGAACATCCGAACCAGAGCAATCACTCATTTCCGTATTTGTCAACTACACACCAAAATGTACATTTATTAACCAACTCTACAACTAAACCATCAAGTATCCACAGTGCTACAGAAAGCAGCTGTCTGTCTGGGTTTGTCCTTTGCCAAACATATTGTCCACACCATCAACTTTATATTGTTGAGTGGATCTTGTCAGTTGACAAGCTAAAGTTATGCACTCAACTTATTTTTACGCATAAATCTTTAAATAAACTTGTCCCTGATGTGTTTGAAGGAATGGTCTAATCGACAGGATACGTAACTCAACAATTTAAAAGGTACAATCCCGCCAGTCATTCAATTCGAATGTAAAGAAAACACTTCTGAAATAACTGTCTTTATGAATCTATCTGCCTGCAAAATCATGCTGTATCTCTTCTTTGTGTCTCCTGTTTTATTTATGTTTTTTACCTTTTTTGTTATAAAAATGTATCGATCTATATCTATTTATATACTTTAATATATATCTATACAGGGTGTTTCATCTCAACGGTTCAAACGGGAGCGGGAAAATATCTCGTAACGTTTGTGACATACGTCATATATAGTTATGTGTGATGTCAGCTTTAGTATGTTAGGGAAAATCCATTGGTAACCTGAGCTGACCTTGATTCCATTCTTCAAGGTCATCAAACTACCATCTCCATATGTATGAACCATAGACACATAGTTCCAATTGCAAACATGTAGAGATCGAGAAATGAAAGGCAGTAAAGAAAACAGCATTGAAATCGATCAAGGTCAAAGCGATAAAGTACAATTAAGCTGGCGTTCCAGCCACTGGAACTTCTCTGTGCACACCTGTGCACACAGTACGCTTGAGAGCGTTGGGTTTAGCAGTAAAGGTGCGATGCAGTAATGAAATTCTGTGTAGACCCATGCACAGGGATATATTTTGATCCCTTAAGGTAAATATTTACCTTTCCTATGTGTGTGTTTTGTGACCTCAGGGTGGTATGCACTGAAGTTCCCAGGGGTTGGAACGGCTGCTTAATTTTACCTTTTCTCCTTAACATCTTGATGTCTTTCCATTTTATTCTCTTTACTGTTCTCTACACGTTTGCAATTCGAAATATGTGTCTATTGTTAAAGGAACACCCGTCCTGCCTTCTAACAGTCCGCCTGTCTTATAACAGCTATACACGCAGATCGCCATCCGTGCATTACCAGAGCCAAATCGGGGTAGCCACTGTCTCGGTTGGCTTTGGGAATAGTACACGAAACAGCGTCAAGTTAAAGATTGTGTTGTCACAAACCGGAATGATTCTCGTATCTTAACATCATAATTTATAATTTTCTAGGCTAGTGTCTTATAATTTTGCTTCGGTGATCTATTGGAATAATTAACTTTAATTTTTACCGCATTAGTCTTTTAGATTTTGTGATTTCATTAGAAAATTAGTATATGCACACACAGAGATGAAACGTCATGATTATTGTAAGCGCGCAAAGCATCATACTATACGTGTAGGATACAGTAAATAAAGTTAACAATTATTCAACAGAAAAACTAGACGCCACATTTTAAAACGGATTTATATCAAGGGATTGACTAACGGCAAGGAAACAGACCTTTGGCGCTGTACTTGATGTGGTGGATCGAGAAAAATGGCTCTAGGAGGTATATCCCTTTTAATGCGTACGAAGAAAGTAGTTTGATGACCTCATCAAGTTCAAGGTCATCTCAGGTTACAACAATGGATTGTCCCTAACATCCTTAAGATGACATCATATAACCATATATGACGTATGTAACATACGTTTTGAGATATTCTCTCGCTTTCATTGGGACCGTTGAGATGACCCTGTGTATGGTATATAGGGTGATTCATAAAGTAGTGAAAGTTAAGCCTGTACTCTACAGTGTGTGCCTAGTGAATATAGGTCTATTAAAGGCATACCTTATATAGGGCTATACTGCATACCTCATTTTAATGTGTCAATAAAATAAGCTACGCCTATAGTTTATAGGCCTATGTCTTATATACCTATTTTTCAGTACTTTAATCCATCAAACTGGAACAGCTAGCAAACTCCATGACATTTCACAGAACAAATCTAGCCGTATCTAATTTCAGTAGTGTTGTCATTAGTCGATGGGAGATGTTACTCAGAAACAAGATACAATGTTGGCAGTTATTCAAGTCGAACGTAAACAAAAGACTTTTTTTTTTAATTGTTGTTAGGAATCTAATTGCTTGTCCTCCCAAATATCACACCCAAAAATCATGTTGTATCTCTTCTGCCGGTCACTCTTTTGATTGTCTTTTTTAAATCTTTATTATTAACATCACCGTGTATAATAAATATTTTTCTTAGGCCGGAAGGCGAGGGAGGTGCGGATGGGTTTGGCTGTGATTGTGACAGCCAATGCAAACGCAGTTTAAATTAGGCGACATCTTCAACTGCACGACAGCAATGAAAAACGTGGATCATGTTCACTCTATATGCGGCAGTAATGATAAAAGTAAGCAACGAGCATGTTCATTCTTTGCACGGTAGCAAGTGGCGAGTGGTAGGCAATGTGACGTATAATGGAGTTTACGTAGTAACAATAAGAAACAAATAAAATTTGACAAGCATCGGACACAAACAAACGCCAATGCAACAACAAACGGAGCTGTGGCAGAACAAGGTCCCTACTAGACCACGCTGAGCATGGCTGGCCATAATTGTTATACTTATTATAACGTATATTTTCAATCATATCAAAAACCAAAACTCGTAAAAGGGGCCGCCAAGTTCCGAATGGTTCGGCCCTTCAAAGGAGTGATATCAACACACCAAAACATTCGCCAAGTTAATCGCACCGCTTAATAGTTCGAAGGTTAAATGAAAACTAGAACATTGCTAATTTCCGTAGCAATGTTCAAGTTTTCATTTAACGTCCAAAGTATTATTCGGTGCGATTAAGTTGGCGAATGTTTTCGTGTGTTGATATCACTCCTTTGAAGGGCCGAACCATTCGGAACTTGCCGGCCCCTTTTACCAGTTTTGGTTTTTGATATGGTAACACTCCTTTTTTTTTTAATTATGTACGAGACTCAACTCCAGTACGGTGCACATAGATAATAAAGTTGCATGTCAATTGTAATTGTTGTAATTTGTTTTATTTTGTTAATTTTGGTGTGTTGATATTACTCCTTTGAAGGGCTGAACCACTCTCAACTTGGTGGCCTCTTCACCAGGTTTTGCCTTTGTTTATTTTGCTTTGTTTTTAGAGATGGTTTATTTTTCGTGAATTGGACGTGAATACAATTTCTTTGGCAACGTTGTTTAGATTCATCGTGCTACACTAGTGTGTGTCTAGGCACGCACGTCAGCATACACGTTAGGAAAATTGGAAATTAAGCCAACAGCGAAAATCATACACTAGAAATAACGTAGTTCAGTAAGCCACCTTTATGCTCTTACGTTTCGTCGGAGTGGCATGACCCGGATTCGAACCAGCTATCCAGTTCGCCCCCAGTTCACTTGCATAGCGCCTTAGTCGCTATGGCCACATCCTCAACTGGCATAAAGATAACTCACTGAGCCCGTTATTAAGGTCAAACCGTGACCAGGGCTCCATTCGACCAAAATTCACTCGGCCATAGTCAATGGAGAGGGAAGACAAATCATACACTTACAAGGCTCAATAAAGGAGAAATAAATAGACATAAATCGCTGGAAATAATACTAATAATACTATTTTCGCTGTTGGCTTAATTTTTAATTTTCCTTAGTATTATTTCCAACGATTTATGTCTATTTATTTCTCCTTTACTGAGCCTTGTAAGTGTATGATTTGTCTTCCCTCTCCATTGACTATGGCCGAGTGAATTTCGGTCGAATGGAGCCCTGATCACGGTTGTGACCTTAATAACGGGTTCAGTCAGTTGTCTTTATGCCAGTTGAGGATATGGCCATAGCGACTAAGGCGCTATGCAAGTGATCTGGGGGCGAACTGGGTAGCTGGTTCGAATCCGGGTCATGCCACTCCGACGAAACGTAAGAGTATAAAGGTGTCTTACTGAACTACGTTATTTCTAGTGTATGATTTTCGCTGTTGGCTTAATTTCCAATTTTCCTTAGTATTATTTCCAGCGATTTATGTCTATTTATTTAAGTATACGCGTTGTCATTGACCTAACTTTGGCTGTCAAATGAGAGACGATACCGACAATACTAACAATGGTTATAACAACATTTTAGTATTTCCGCGCCATCCCACGCCATCCTCGTTACACCCCTAGGCTTCAAACCATGAAAGGTACGCAGTTCGTATCGTACTGCAGCCATTCATCTGATTTCATAGCTGGAAGCCTTCCCGTTATCTCGGTATCGATGAATAATCACCCTACAGAAATTAACATGGGGATGAGCGGACTAGAATTAGCTAGTAGCTAGCTAGCTAGTTACACATTTTCAACGTTATTGAGGGTCAGATTTTGCATTGAAAGCAACTTAGCTGGCATTCCTACACGAGTTAATTTTTGTCAGGTGGGTCATTGCTCTTGATTTCAACACAATTTAAGCTTTTGTACCGCATTATTATTTTTCTTCAAGAACCTGAAATGTGCCCAACTATGCTTCAATGTATAAGACACTGGCGCTATGGCGTCGCGCTACAATGGTTTACAACCTAGACAATTGAATTGATGTGATGGTTGTGATGGTTGTTACCTAACTTGGCGCGACACACTATCGTGTGCCTAGATATTGCTGGTGTTGTTCTTTTTGATTTATGTTATTAATCAAGCACCGCGGTAGCCGCGGGTCCTTATGCAAGCCTCAGCATGAACTTCCATGTTAAACGTCAAACTTTGAACTCCTGTAGTTTCGCCTATAATTAATATAGAGCAACGAAATTTGGTATTTGGGGTCGTGTTGTAACTGTTTCACTGCATTACAACTTTTAATGAGAGCAATCGAATCGTTTGGCGTCCACAGCATGGCCATTTCTTGTTGTTGTTGTAGTTGTTGTTGTTGTTGTTGTTGTTGTTGTAGTTGTTGTTGTTGTTGTGGTTGTGGTTGTGGTTGTTGTTGGGACTCTTTGCTCTCACCTGGAGAGCGAACCACTAAACCGATTTTAAGGTTCTATAACTTAAAACGTAGGTATGGACAAGACCTAGGGCCTCCCGTATGCTATTTTAATGTAACTGCAATATTCTTGTGACGGAAAGCCAAATGGGATAGAAACTTTGTGCTTTGATCGAACCAATGAACCGATTTTCGATTTCTGTTTCTTAAAATGCTGGTATTAACATCTACCAGGGCTTTTTGAACGCGACTATTGTGTGACTGCAGTATTCTCGTCAGCAGAGCATTTATTATTGAAGAGCACTGCGCAAAAGTCATTAAGTGGAGTACACAAATTTGTGCAAATCCTGCTAAAAGCATGAAATTTGGTACACAAGTCATTCTTAGCAGCTTAAATCGAATCAGCCACTGAACCCCCATGATATATTCCCCAAGGAACCCCAACGCCCCCCTGTGCCCATTCCATGAGGCTTGATCAACAAATTCTTGCAAATCGAGTAAAAGCTTGAAATTTGGTACACAAGTCATTCTTAGTAGTACAAATCGAACAAGTCATGGAATCCCCAGGAAATGCCCCCAAAGGGGCCCCAGCTACACCCAGTGTCGTCAGTGAGGTTTGATCATCAAGAAATTTTTGCAAATCGAGCGAAAAGCTTGAATTTTGCTACACAAGTCATACTTAGCAGTAGAAATCGAACAAGCTATGGAACCCCCATGAAATACCCCCAAAAGGACCCCAGCCTCTCCTTGTGCCACCCTCATTGAGGTTTGACCAACAGATTCTTGCAGATCGGGCTAAAAGTATGAAATTTGGCACACAAGCCATTCTTAGCATTACAAATCAAACCAACCATCGAACCCCCCAAGAAATTCACCAAAGGGCCCCCCACAGCTTTCCTGTGCCCCCTCTCGGAAGCTTTACCAACAAATTATTGAAGGTCGAGTGAAACGCTTGAATTGTAGAACACAAGTCATTCTTAGCAGTACACATCGAACCAGCCATGAAATATCCCCCAGACCCCCCCCGCCACCCCCCCCCCGGGCCCCCCCCCCCGCTCCCTGCGGCTTGACCAACAGATTATTGCAGATCGAGCTAAAAACATTAAATTTGGTACACAATAGTACAAAATAAACCCTATCCCCCTCGAGATAAAAACATTGAAATGAAAAGATTAAAAGATTGAAATGTGGTACACAAGTCATTATTAGCAGTACAAATGAAACTAGCTTTGGAACTCCCGCGAAATCCACCCTATGAGGTTGATACCCGAAAATTCTTGTTGATCGTTCTAAAAACATGCATTGTTGTAGTAGAAATCGAACTACATATGGAACCGCATGAGATACGCCCCCACCCCCAGTGCCTGTGTCCAATGCCTGTGTCCTCTCTATCAGGTTGATGATCAATAAATTCTAATTCCATTTGTACTGCTAAGAATGAGTTATGTACCAAATCCTGTTTTAGCACGATCAGCAATAATTTGTTGATCAATAACCTCGGTGAGTGTGGTAGGGGACAGGAAGGGGCCTTAGGGGGTATTTCGAGGGATTCCATCGCTAGATTGATTTATAAACTGAGAATTGACTTGTGTACCAAATTTCATGGCTTTTAGCTCGATGTTCATGATTAGCCCAAATTCTGGCCCGTAACAGCTGTCCTACACCTGGACATCGAACCAATGAACCGATGCTCAAATGTGACCACAATTATTGCTGTTGTTCTTATTTGTGAAATTTTGCTCTCACCTAGAAATCGAACGAAAGAACCGATTTTCAATTTTTATAGCTCTTAAAATTGAGTATTAAAAAGGCTCTCTTATAACAGTTATTGTAAGGTGATTACATTGTTCTTTTCTGTGTTAGTCTTGCTAAAAAACGCTTAAGCATATAAAATACGGATGTAAGCCATAAAAAACTTAAAGCCCTAAAGTAACAGATATCAGAAAAAGACATGTAAGCCCAATACATATAAAAGACACACATCCACCAATACATGTAAGACCAATACATCTAAAAGAATCTCCAGCTTGTGATTTGAGACGTGTTTTTACTACGTTTTTAAGAGAGTGATTAGACCACGACCTGAACGAATGTAATACACCCATTATTATTATGCTTATTAAATCAATTTCCCCAGCTCAATGTTTGGTTCCGAGTCAGCACTTTGCTCGATCACAAACTTGCCTTTGATCTAGTCTGAGTGTAAGAAAATTACTGGTGATGACAGTTGCTGTATTTAAGAGATTACATTCTGAAATAATTTCCCTTTTGTTCATACGTCAGGTTATTATCTTATGCGGTGCCGCAATTAAGGAGGGGAGAGTTCAAAGGGTTTACAAGGCATCCAGGCCCAGGAGGCAAGGGGACCCTAAATTCAAAACAAGGGACCCAGATTTGTACATAAAAGTACTGTAAAATAGGCCACAACCTGGCACCCAAAATATTTTCGTTTTTTGGGGCCCAACATTTTATTCTTGCTCCCGCATTTGAAAGAGTCTAGTTGCGGCACTGACCTAATGTAAGCCTCAGCAACAACTTCCATAGTACAGTTAATCTTTGAAAGCCTACAGTTTCCCCCAGAATTAACATTGGCCAATGAAATTCTGTATTGGGGGTCGTATCATAAATATTTCATTGCACTGAAATTTTTAATGGCCATTTCTTGTTGTTGTTGTTGTTGTTGTTGTTGTTGTTGTTGTTGTTGTTGTTGCTGTTTGGACTCCTTCCGCTCACCTGGTGATCGAACCAGTGAACTGATTTTCATGTTTTATAGCTTACAACGCAGGTATTAACTAGGGCTAGGTCCTTTTGAACGTTATTTTAATGTGGCTACGATATTCTTGTTGTTGTTCTTCTTCTTGTTGAAAAAATTTTGCTTTCACTTACATATCGAACCAGAGTGTCGTTTTTCAAATTTTGTCACCTAAAACGTAGTATTAACAATGACCAGGGCCTTTTGAACGCTATGTTATTGTGATTGAGTTTTCTCAAAAAGCATTCTTCTCAATTATAGCGTATTGAGATTATCTCGTATCAAAAGTCTTGTTTTTTTTGTTTACCTGAAAACAAAATAGTATTAAAAAATGCTCACACATATAAAACACGGATGTAAACCATAAAAAAATTTAATGCTCTAAAGGAGCAGATACCAGATAAAGACATGTAAG
>JAHWFP010106330.1:135060-157657 GCA_023313725.1 Lithobius niger
TGACAAGTAGCTCTTGCAGTGAAGTTTATGTGCAAAAAGGGTATTTTTCCATTCTGTTTTTCCATTCCATTCTGTTTCTTGGGTTGGCAGTTTTTAATGATTACCTACAACTTTCAAATTTGCACTGATGGTCTACGGTGCTTCCTTTAGAAGTTAGCAACGCGATGACCTTGATGGAGGTCTTCAAGGTCATCGTCTTTACACTCACCTGAATCCCCGCTGTTTACTCATTATTACTATAAACTTGTTTTCAGAATATTTGACACCATTTAGGATATATTCAGGTAGGCCCGACTTTTGGACCACCCTGTATATTCATTCTCAATGAGCAACTATTTAAAACTTACAGTAGGAAATGTTGATTGCCACATGGTCATGGCCGGATTAATCACTTGTGATGTCCTGGGCACTGCAGTTTCATTACCCCCCCCCCCCCCCCCAAAAAAAAAGCTTGTGTTTAAATACTAAGAAACAGAAGTGGCGTGGTATTGGATCATTAAGTTTAATTTTAATTAATTTTACTTTGGTACTAAATTCGGTGTCATTTCAGTGCGTAACTAAGATTAATTAAACTTATGATTCAAATAACGTACTTCTCACCCTACAACCTACCAACTTTACTTTCATAATATCCTTCTATGCTCGGTAAAATTGTCTACACTTTAGTCTTGAAAATGCGCCAAAGACTTCAGGAAGTTTTATTTCACGAACCATGGCACTTTGAATAGCCGTCAGAGACAGATCGTAACTGGGGCAGCGTATATTCGTCCTCACTTCATTTTTTGTATTACTTTCTGAAAAAATATCCTTACCTTGTAGTAGTGTTGCTAAGAGGAATTCTCAAGACAATGCGAATAGCTATATTTACGTTGGGAAGTGACGACTCGACTCCGTTATAGTTGATAACCAATATGCGCGATATGCTATAGGTTATCATCGCGAAGAATTGGGAGATTTTTTTTATTGTAAGCCTTAACTTGAAACACGTAAATGCTTGTGAATTGCAGAAACTCATCTACAAGCTGCGGTGATACCCCTAATAATAGTGATGACCTGGGCACGTACCCACTTTACAATTGATTATTCCGGCCATGGTCATGGTAACAAGGTTTGATTTAAAATTTAGATCAGTGTAATATGATTAAGATTGCATGCCAAAGATGTTTTTTTTTTAATTCAGGTGAACATTTTTTTTATTCGGGTGACTGTGCGACCTTAGAGTGAGCACTTAAAGTTTACATCAGAACAATTTTAGAGCATGCAAGCACGGTTTGGTTTTCATACTTTCTTCGTGACATTGGCCAAATTGGGTAATTGGTCCAGAAGCATTTTACCAAAATACTAAGGGAGCTAAGGAATTTTCGTATACAGGTAGGAATGCTGTTTTTGGGCTTAAATTGTCTCCACCTTCGCAGGCTGAAGGTAGATCTATATTTAACTTTTACCCTGCTACACGGAGACATCAACTTTGATTTTCAACAATTATTTTTTTGGAATAGGTGGCAGTTGGGCACTATGTCATCCATGGAAGTTAATTGTAAGCTAGTTTTAAGCAGTTTTAGGTTGTACTGCACAAATTATTTGTTTTTCTAACCGACTCTTCTGAATTTGGAATTGGTTGCCGATCGAGGTTGTGCAGATAGAGCTCTTTGAGAAATTTACACCATACATTACAGTATTTTAATGTATCAAAAGTTTTACTATGACGATCTGTATTTAATCTTAACTTATACCATTTTATTAGCTTGGTGTACAGGTTTTATAGCTTTACGCATGTTTGCAGTTTTATTTACTATCAAAGTATCTATGTTTTTGTGACGGTAATCGGCATTTAATTTTAACTATATTTTAACTTTGTTGTATTAACAACTGTTGTGAAATGCCTTCTTGCAACAATCAAAGTCACTCCGCTATTATGGAATATGTACGATACTGACAGTGACAAGCTGATAGGCTACCACCAGCTACATCCGATGACAACGTCTAACTATTTGCTTAACTGTGGCATGAAGAAGCTCCAACTTAGTACTAAAAAATCTTGCATTTCTTCATCACCGGAGCAAGACGAAAAAGACGTAGATTTACAAAAAGTTCAAAGTACCGCACAGAATATGTTGGACCATGCGCAATATTTTGCCCATTTAGAAGTAACACAATTTTTTCGTTTCTCGCTAAATCAACATTCCCTGAGTGTTCAATGCAATTAAAGCTGAACCAAATTAATAAACGATGACACTAATGAAGAAGCACTTATCTTGAAGGGAGGTGGCCATGGCCCTTCACGATGTAATCGTAACGTTAGAAGAATTAATAGCCGCAAAAAAGGTATTGTTACCATACAGTACTGGCCCCGGTAGTTGGAATGCTTGACAATGACTCTTCATTGGCCGTCCCGGTGACTAAACCGCTACGTCCCCTCAACGATCAATCAGTCTTGGTGGATTCATGCATAGGTGCCCGCAGCTACACAGGTTACGTAAGCAAGACAAGGGATAAACACGAGCATGTGTTTACCAGCAAGGAGAAGTCTGCAAGGACAACTGCCGACTCACGCAACAACTACTAAGCATGCACATTACATCAAACCCTGAAGCCAAGAAACCATGCTTAGTAACCTGACGTCACACGTCGGTCTCCTACAGGTCCAAACTTGCGTATCTCGAATGTGGTATGCATTAAGGACAAACAATGACTGCAATCTCTCTAACATTATTTTATTGTCGTTTGAACATCGAATTCACGATGCAATTACGATTTTACGAATTCCACCATATTCTTTGTTGGAATGTGATTTGGGAACAATTTACATTATATTTCTCGACATAATATTTCAGTAGTAAAACTAACTTCAAAACACTGGTAAACTGATGGAAATTTTAGCAAGCTTTTAAACAGCACTTCAGGTGAGATGATTTAAAACAAGTTAACGTCAATAAATTAACACAGCAATCCTAGAGACTTATAGAGAAAGCATGCATTAAAGTTTCAATCCAAGACAAGCTAGACTGTTTTAAATTTACATTATTCTCAGCAAGTCCTGCTTCGCTACAAAATTGATTTGATTTACAGTAGTTCAGAATGGGTTTAGATCAATTAAGACAAGTTTCAATAATATGATATGAAATCGCTGTAAACCATTCTAAAATTGAGTAAACTTTACAGATTGTAATAGCTTCTCTTTTAGTCTTCTGTACAGCCGTACCGGCTGAGAAGACTATTGCAACGACTTTGTCGGTCTGTCTGTCGCTTTTTTCAACTTCCCAATGGTACCAGATAGAGACGACCACTTTTACAACGTTAGATTCAGTGTCAAAAGTTAGTTAAACAACATGGCAAATTAAAACATCGTTACCTCATTATAGCTAATAGATTTCTTCGACGTAACTAAATTAAATAATAACATTTCATCGTCGAATTGAAATCCTAAAGATTTGTGTTAACGCAGCCGTAAAAACAAAAATATTTTACAGTCGCATTGTTGCATTCTTGCATGCATGAATAGGCTTACGGTCGAACCAAACTCTCCATTAGGCCTATCCGCTACTTACGGAACTAAAACTGCCGTTAAAAGAATTAGGCCTAAAAAATTAAAATTAGGTATAAAATCATGTTACCATGGCAACGTCGATAGTTGCTACGAGTCGCTGCTGCAGCGTTTCTCCTGTACCTTCTCTACTACCACTGATCTATATTAGGCTACGTTGCGCATTACGTTGTAACACTGTAACTGTGTGTTAGGAGGCATACCGTGTTTTGAAAAAATGAATAGGCTTACTGTATACAATCCAAATCTCCGTTAGTTGCTACTTACGAACTTAAAGTTGTAAATTAGGCCTAAACGCTGACAATTATGCCTAAAACGTAAAATTAGCTTAAAAGCAACACATTTGTAACGGGCAATTCTGTTGGTTACTGTTTTTTAGATTATATAATAGAGATAGCTGCTGTTGTAGTGCATGATAGAGGTGTGCGCCTAAACATTGGAAGTTGAGGAACTGTACAGAAGACCAATGCGACTAGATAGTCGCTGTAGCCCCTTGTTTAAATATAATTTACAGAAAACAGGAAACCTCAAGCTGTTATACCCCGAAGCTCTTTCTCACTATTGGTGCAGAAAGTGCTTCCGGAGAGTTATACACAAAACGAAAGCCTAACTTTGCATCTTTTCTGCTGGCAACCCAACACCAAAGCACAAACTTTTTCGTAAAGAAGCTATGCTTATTCGCCAGAAAAATTCCAACCTAACTGATTTATTCAGCAGAAAAAAGGACTATTTTTACTGCTAAATGCTTGGAAAAATCTTAACCAACATGATCTAGCTCGCTAAAAGCCTGGACAAATCTGAACCAATATCAGATTATATTTTGGGGCCTGAGACCAACTGCAACAATGGTCCCCCTCCGCCAACTGAAATCGGAAAAAGTTACACTACGTTATAGTATTCGTCGGCCACAATTCTTTATGAAGTGGTTCATTCATTAATCCAGGCTGGTTACTCTTGAAAGCTTCCCTGCCTAACAGGCTGACAGGATTGCACTGCAGTGCTCCTGCTCGGGACTCGTTTCTCTCTGGTTGGAGTTGTTGGGAATATAAAAAATTCGCAATGCGCACAAATCGAGTATATTACTCATAGTCATTATAACTCCTAATTAGGGGAAAATACTTTTGTCAGGCCGTTTGGTCCCCTTGAGTAACCAGTCACAGGTACCGTGGGTCAAGCTGATTCCCCATTCCGTTGTGCGGGCCCTGACTGACATACAAAAGCAAATGATCAAGAGTAGAAAAACTCTTTACCCCCATGACAATAGCAAATTTATCCCTAGTTGCTTTCCGTGGTATTAATTTTAGACCAAAGGAAATTCACACAACCAAAGATTTAAAATATTGTTGCCTCTACACTAGTGGGCAACAAATATTCTTCCCAGTACTGAGACTTACACTTACCCACCGACTGAAGCTGTTGGCGTTGTCTTTTCTTACCGTTGTGTATCGGTTAGAATGTCCTCATCACACTTTGAGTGAAGAGAACAGTTCATTAACTTGGGAACTCTTGCTTTATTTTGACCCTTGAAAGTTCGTACTTGATTGTGTTTTCTCAACTTTCGGTCTTGCCTTAGCCTCCTAACCACTGGATTAACCGCTTCTTCGACCTGCTAATGGCGATGGCCAGGTGACTGAAGAGTAACCCCTCCTGAATTGGATTTCAACGACAATAAACTGTCGGTAGATGTTTACCTCCATTGTGAGCTCCATCTCTTGGAATGCAAGTTACTGAATCCCACCGCTGCCACCAGTAATTGTAGAGCACCTTCTTGCAACAACCAACCAAGGCCAATCCACAAGTATGGGATATGGGCAGTTCTGGCAGTGACAATCTGGTAGGCTGCTACCAGTCACATCCAGTGACCACTACTGGCTATTTACTTAACTACTGGCATGAGGAAGTACCAACCTCGTAGAAGAAAAATCAAGACAAACAGCTACAACGGCAATCAATAATTACAGTTTGATAATCAGTAGCTCGCTTATCGGCCATGCAATTCTAAGAAATTTTAGAGTAACGCTAGAACAAGTCGGAACCGTACGAGATGTTATGCCAATTTTTAACGAATACAATATTCGAATGTCTTGCAAAATACCGCACAAAGCCACTGTTCAACAGTTTGATTTAAATGATGGTCTGGCAGTACACCACGTCGACACCGGACATTACCCCGATTTCGAGAATAACGAAATCTTATTTTTCGAAAAGAAATTGTATCCAAGGCTCGCACTCGAATCACTCGCAATAGCCACACAAAATCCACCACCATGAAACCTAACTAAAGGTGCCTTCGGCCAAATCAAAGCTCTCCTTCCCATCACCCACAAAACCATAGCAGCAAGAATCACCAAAACTGGCCCAATCACAACAGGGGCAGTTAAGTAATAAAACTTCAAAAATCAAACGAACACTGCAGAGTCGAAGAAGCTTAGATGTAGTCCAAGTGTGTGTTCCAGATGTCGTGTAAATAGTGTAAATATACAGGGTGTTCGGAAATTGGTGTCAAATATTTTGAGGGTCGCTGTGTGATCAAAGATAAGAAGAAAAAGTCCTATAAACATGGGTCCGGAAATATACCAGTCTTTAGTTACAGCCCCCCCCCCCCAGGTTTGGGGTAAACAGTTCTTAAATACCTCGTAATGATTCACCGTTTCCATTCCAAATTCAGGATATGTGCCATATCATACCTGGTATTTCAGTACTTCATAATACAGTATTGGGTCGCACAACTTATCAGAGGGAGAGGTAATTTTCTTATGGGGGGGGGGGATCAAACGTGGGGGAAGAGAGGAGTAACTGCTTTGGTCTTGTACTTTAATGAAACAAATTGTAGAAAAAATACATCGTGTGATTGAAAACAATCGAAAGTAGTACTGTACTTTCTTTCATTACGTGTAAAGACCAAGTAGGTTACATCGTTTTCCAAGTTTGTGCCCCCCCCTCCAAAAAAAAAACTACTGTACGTACATCTCTGTGGAGAGCACCAAACATTATCAATCGGGTATCCTCGCCATTAAAAGTGAGGGATTTAATGTGTTTGTTTTCTACTCTTCAAGCAACGAAGCTTAAAACGTAAAAGTGGGGGAATCCTTAGAATTCGGATGATCACTTGTTTCATTGGCCGAGGCGGCGAGAACAACATTACTGTACTCAACCCACACATTTGAATTTGGTTGCTTATTTGTTTGTTTGTTTGTTGCCTTTGTCTAACGCTCCAGCTTCCACACAAATCATCGCATAAACTTGGTTTTGATTTGGAGGTAAATCTCCACCTCAGGCCCCCCCCCCCCCATAAGAAAATTACCTCTCCCTCTGATAAGTTGTGCGACCCAATACTGTATTATGAAGTACTGAAATACCAGGTATGATATGGCACATATCCTGAGTTTGGAATGGAAACGGTGAATCATTACGAGGTATTTAAGAACTGTTTACCCCAAACCTGGGGGGGGCTGTAACTAAAGACTGGTGCATTTCCGGACCCATGTTTATAGGACTTTTTCTTCTTATCTTTGATCACACAGCGGACCCTCAAAATATTTGACACCAATTTCCGAACACCCTGTATATTTTTTGGCCTGAAGAAATCCACGATTTGGATTGAAAATTCGCTGACGTTCATCAAAAATAGTTGAGTGAGTTGACATTTTTACCTCTAAATCTTGCAAAATAACTAATCCCAGAGGATTGACAGCAATTAAAGCTACACCGAATTTATAAGCCGATTTCAAATCGTGACACAAACGAAGATGCGCATGTCTTCAAGGAAGGTGGCCATGGTCCCTACACCATGTAATCATTGACATTAGAAGAATTAAACGTCTACAAAAAAGCTCTTCTTGTCGTACTCTACCTTACTCCATCGTTGGAGTGTCCGACCACGACTATTCTGCCGCCGTTCCGGCATCTAAGCCACCTGGCCCTATCAGTGATCGGTGATTGGTATGAGTCCATGCTGATTCATGAATGGCCTTCCACGGCTACCTAGGTTACATAAGCAAGATGAGGGTGAAACGTGAGCTTGCCTTTTATACTGGCAAAGAAGATTCTGCAAGGACAACCGCCAACTCACTCAACAAGTACTGAGCATGTGCATTACAACAAACCTTGATGACAAGAACACAAACGTACTCTTCCAATCGTCACACACCGCTCTCCTATAGGTCTGCACTTGCGTGTCTCAAAGGCAATCAAAGGCGTTCTGCCCTAAGGGCAAAAAATAGCGGCTATCACCAAAACTACTTTATGACGGTCGTTCGAAAATGACGCCAGGTGCAATTTAAATTCTATGTGCAAAGTTGGTATCTAGGATCACTTTACATTGTGTTTTTAATATAATATTTCAGGATAAAACGAACTCCAAAACACAGGTAAACTGGCCAGACATTTTACATCCTTTTAAACAGCACCTCAACAGAAATTCATTAAAAGACAAGTTGGACATCACTAAATTAATACAGCAATCCTAGACTCTACTTAGAACAAGCATTCATTAAAATATCAATTCAAGACAAGCTAGACTGTCTTAAGCTGTCAAACGTAATGATAAACTACTTAGCAATACCGCTAACGAACCCGTAGATCACATTAAAGTTTATAGTACATAAAATTAGACTTATTACTCCAGGGGAAACACTCAAACCAGGGTGAGACTTATCTAAACCACAGATGTTACAGTATCACATTGCGGCAATGAATCGAGTGAAGAGATCGATAACGAAAAGATACCGAATTTTAAGCTAAAACTTATCAGGGGAAAGTGAGGGGGTACATTGTGTACAGCTCTACAAACACTGACTTAAAGCAGTGCAACTAGAGATATTTAATGTAAATCAACTGCAAGCACAGACATTGAAGGCCAGAACCATAGTAGTGATGTATCCCAGTGGTTGCCACCAAGTTAACGGATAGTGATCTCCATCACAGTCCGTTTGCATGTTTATTAACAAACCAGGCTTTACCTAATAAAGAATTAACTTGATTTACATACATACATTTAATTATTTATTTATTTTTAATTTTTTAATGTGTTTAATTTTTGAATATGTTTTGAATTTTTATATATTTTTTAAATATATTTTTTAATGTTTTAATATTTTAAATTTATTTGTATTTAATTAGTTATTTGTTAACACCAGGTAGGGCATCAGTGGTGCCCCAACTCTATTTAAATCGTTGAGAAACCAAGTTGTGTTCGAGTCGTCTCTTGAGAAACAATGCTCTGACCCGCCTTTGTTTCCCAGCAAGGCAGAGACGACCAAGTAGTTTGGGTTGCTTTAGCTGTTTAAATCCATGTGTTCAAATGGAAAGCGTAGTGGCAGAAAATGCAAATAAATACATTTGAAGTCAAGGAATTTAGCTTCAATTGTCAGAAGACGAATATTGAACAGTACACACATCAGGAAAGAACTTTTACTTAAAATGATACCTCAGATTCTTCAAAGTTTTCCTAAACCCCTCAATAAAACCATAAACAAGTTTCCACCTTTAAATCTATTTTTTTTTACCTTTACCATTGTGCCCAAACCATATTCTGCCGTTTAAAACCATTTTGCAGTCTTATTTGGTATTATTATAATTAACGGCGTTTATTGAAAACACGTTTAGCTCTTGATTTTTTATTCGTAAATAGGAATAAAAGTGCTCGCCCTCTTGGCATTTCAGCCACTGTTGCAATATATCCGTAATTTAACTAATTGTACCAGATCATTACATGACACTGGGTACGTGTTGAAACGTGTTTAAGACAAAGTCAGAACTCAAGTTGTACATGATGTATAATTGATTAAATATGCACACTGCATACACCAGTAAGGTTAATCCACCTTATAATCTTAAATAAATACGGATGCAATCCTACTTACGTGGCGTTTTGAACTTAATTGTCAGAATACCTGGGCGGGGAATTGAACCTACGACCTTTGAAACCAAAGGCTGAAGTCCTACCGCTAAACTTTACTGACACGGCCAACGCTAAGTGTGGCTTAGCGGTAAGACTACAGGCTTTGGTTGCAAAGGTTTTTTGTGCAATTTCCCAGCATGGCAACGTAAATAGGTTTGCATCCGAATTTATTTAACACTTCTCTAATCCATTTGGATTTCTGTCCTGCTTACAATAGCTTACGATGGATTTACGGCTTTGTGCTTGGTTATAATCTTGTCCAAGACAGAAGCGGATAATTTCGAGTATGCCTTTTCCTTTAATCAATACTCCTGTCTGTAATGTATGTAGTATTTATTTAATATTTTTTCTAAAGTACAAGTTAAACATTAAGCAAGTATGTTGCGACAATCCAGAACTTTGTGAAACGTCATATTTCACCAATAGAGAAATAAGACGAACAAAGTAAGCACGTCTTCTACGACAGTGAAACTTACATACAGTTATGTAAGTATGCTGTAACTGTTATATTAATATACTTCCTGAAAAGTCTTATTTCGCCAATAGAGAAGAAATAAGTAGACATAAGTCAATGTAAATATTACAAAGGTAAGTTGCACTACATCATCCGCGAAAATTATACCTTATAAATAAGGTAGTAAGCCATCTTTATTCACTTACGTTTCATTCAAGTGATATGACCGGGATTCGAACCGACGATACAGTCCATCATCATATCACTATCCTTCACCGATATGGCCGACAGTAAAGACAGTATGGTGGTGATCTGGTAATGGAATGGTCACTAGTTTATATCCGGGTCTGAAGTGCATAAAGATGGCTTACTGTATTATGTTATTTCTAGTGTACAATTTTCGCTGATGAATTACTTACAATTTACCAGTAGAAAATAAATAGGACCAACAAAGTAAATGAAAATAAATAAATAAATTAAATAATTAATGAAGAGGCCTACCTCCGTCACTTGACAGTCCTTTATTCCAAAATTGGAAGTGTGTAATTCTCCCAGTTATACCTTCTCTGTGCTTAATATTACTATAGTAACTGTTTTCTTTCACTAACTGTGGACCCAGAGCAAGTGTACCAACGCCGCCAATGCTGCCACCAACTTTGAGGTTATTGTAGCTACCAACATTGTTACCGTCAATATGAAAATTAACGTTACCACGATTATTCCAGGCTGCACAAATATGAGACCACTGATTGGGTGTCGGAACGGCATTGACCCCAGCGTATAACCCATTCACGTACATGCCAAAAACGCCTTGCTTGTAATCTAGTTCTAAAACAATTTCAGCATCCTTTCTACGTTGATCTGATTCGTACGTCAGTAGGGTTACTGTTTTAAGGTTTTCTTCATACGGCAAAAACACCCGGAGGCAAATCGTGAATTGAGTAAGATAGCCTAAACCGTGAAAGGGAATATCATCAACAGAATCCAGCTGGAGGAAGGCAGGATTCTGAGGCGCACTAACTAATATGAAATCCACATCGACGTCCGAGGATGCTAAATTCAACAAAAGGCTAGAACACGCCAGAAATAAACTCAGATTACATGTCATGTTGGCCAAAATGATGGGTAAATGTCGACAGGTATTTACGACATAGTTCTGTGCAGTTTTCCTAACATACTGCTGCTTCTACGTCAAACTCTTAATGATTCATGCTCTGTTTATTTTCGGCAGTTGCCACCTGTCTTCATCCTTTCACGAAGCTGATTTACACTCAAGTGCAAACTGACGCGTTCCATTCTCAGCCCTTATTCGGTCACAGATAGTTCCTAAGCTTAAATGATCATGTTCCACGCATAATATTGAAAAACATATGACACGTGTTTACATTTATACGCCATGAAAAAGTGGTTTAAAGAAAAGTTTCAGACACGCCTAGCAATAGTTTTCATACGCTTTACCTGAAAACCATACAAATAACAGTGGCTGAATAAACTTTTCAAAGCATAAACGTTTTCATAATGCTGCAGACGTGAATTAATTTGCATTATTTTGTAACCAAGTGCAAAGAAAGTGCTTGCATCTGTTTTTATTACGATGCATGTTTTTTTTTAATTGTGTTTAATGAAAATGCTTTTTTTTTTACATGTGCTGTAAAATAAACACTATTGTTCAAAAAATTACCTGTTTAATTTCAACTCTTCTGTTACCACATATGTTTTAAGCACTTTTCTACAAAATGTTTGAAATCAAACGCTATTGTTTCACTTTCAGAAATCTTAGGACTTTCAACTTAGGACTTTTAAAAGGGGCTGTAAAATAAAAACTATTATTCAAAAAATTACCTGTTTATTTTCAACTCTTCTGTTACCACATATGTTTTAAGCACTTTTCTACAAAGTGTTTGAAATCAAACGCTATTGTTTCACTTTCAACAAATCTTAGGACTTTCAACACTATAAATACGCTAATGTGTTAAAAGTCTTTGCAGCCATTGCTATTTTTGTAAAACGCTTGCACTTTTTACAGCTAAAATGTTTTGTAGGAATGTTAAAAATGTGTTTATTTTATACGTCTATGTGTTTTGTGTATATAATTATTCATACACATTCTGAAAATTGTATATATAAATATGGTGTCCGCGGCAAACATCATCAATTCACGTCAGGTTTTCACTAATCTATGAATTATTGATTTTTCTGTGATTTATACTAAAGGGAAGATCGTACTTTGACATGAAGGATTTACAAACTGTTTTTTTGTAATTGCAGTTTGTTCTTAGAAAATGCATAGTTTACAGGCGTTTCCACCGTTACAGTTTGGTGGTAAAAAATACAAGGTACCGGCTTTTCCATCATTGCAGTCAGGCGGTAAAAAAAATGCAAGGTTTAAAGGATTTTACCGTCATTACAGTTTGGTGTTAGAATATGCATCTATTTTAATCCATACGCCAAACTACAATGGGTGTTCGGGTAAGCCTAATGGCGTTTATATAATGAGACCGCAACTACCAGCTGTATTAGCTTTATTCAGTAATGACTTGTCAATTCGTAAACAACACACAAGATTTATACTACGTGAAAAATACCACGTGACGTTGAAGTAGATTTTGATCTAGTCTTTAGCAAATGCACTGGGCCACAATACAAGGGAATTAAATATCTAACAAAACAGAAAAAGCTACCACACTGACGAACTGACATGGTGATTGCTGGGCACGGATGTAAAATTTTGATTCGTCTAGTCTTCGTTAGTACATTCTTCTTGCCAACTAGTGCATTTGATCTCAAGTAGGTAAACAACAATTATTTTTTCCTTAGAAATAGTAGAATAACACTTAACATTGCTGCCTAGATTAACGAAACTATTTTTAAGGCTAGGTAATTGCACCTTAAATCTGCCTTAAGACTGCAAACTGCAAATTGCAAACTGGAAAATGTTTTTTTTTAGCTAAAATTCCTATTCACAAATGCAGTTTTGTCCTCACGAAATAGAAACATGGATCTTCTATTTTTCAGGAACCACGAATTAGAGTTTCGACGGACATCTAATTTCATAGTTATGAACACGGAAAGTAACTGAACTTCTAATTTTCGTTCATCGAGAATGAAAATATCTTCAGCCAACAATATACTTGAAAAAAAAAAAATTCTGCTCTGCTTCTTGAACAAGAAAATGTTACCAAGTTAAAATAACAATGCTTTAATTGATCGCTATAATTACCATTGATGTGATACAGCTAATAAATTAGGTCTTCTATCTGTAATAATAAGACATTTAATAACTCGTACAGGGGATTGGAAGAACCTTCACTGGCTGTCACAGAACCCAGGTAACAATTAGTACCCAAATTCAATTAGTAATTAATTTTAGGTTTGAATTGAAAAAAAAAACGAACTTGCAACAAACCAAGCGTGGTAGGAAAAAACACTTAATAGTGTTACATGTTTTGGTTTAAAGCTGTGTCACATGGCATAGTTCCATAGCTAAGTCTTTTTCGGTTTGGTTGCAACAGACACGACCTGCTAGGTGGCTGCCGTAGCATCTAGCGGTATTTACGTTTCAGTTTCAGTATTTAACTGTACGAATACATTGTTGTTGCAAAAAAAGCGGATTACCAAGAAACCACGGTATCTTCTTACTGCAAGACGAGTTTATCGAGAGAATTGCTGTACTTAACATTAAAGTGTGCTATAATCAATTCATTTTATGTTGACATGACCTTCTTTATATAAGAATATTTTATTTTCTTCTTACAGCCATGATTTTTACCCAAGGTTCTATTGAGGTTGGTCAACTCTAAAAAAAATTGATCAACATGATATTACCACGGCAATCTTCATTTGAAACCTTGATTCTTACCCAAGGTTTAATCAAAATCAGTATACGCCACGTCTGTATTTGAATCAAAGAAGGAAAAATGCTCGGAATGATTTCACCATTTAAAAACTGTAGTTGTAACTGAAGATTACCACGGTAAAATCACGCTGATTAAATTATTATTGGGTAAAATCCTCAATTTCATATGTAGAATACGATAGGAAATTCATGCTGAGCAATTTTCAACTGTGGTCCAACCGTATACGAACCTAGAGTTACAACAATGGTTTCAGAAGAACATTGTCATCGTAACATAATAAAAGGTTTTATTGGTTCAACCTCATTTGTTCCTGTGATAACAACATGGTTTTACTCAAAGTGCAGTTGAGGGTGTACCAAAGTTTACCAATGGCTTAAAAGGGTTTTACCATGATAATCTTCGTTGGAGTATGGTAATACCATCTTCATCCTGCTTTAAACCCACGAAAAGATTTTGCTGGGTAAGACTAGCTCGAGGTTAAACACATTGATATTGTATATTGCACATCATATATTTCAAGCTAAAGTTTGGCAACTAACAGAATGGTGACTTTTTTTTTTTTTTACATAGTACCTTTATTTTGGTTAGGTGGTGTGCGCGTAATTAGATATGACCAAAACTGTGAATACATTATGCATGCCACCATAGTTAAATTCAAGTTTAAGTTCTGTGGCGAACCACAGTTCTAACCATGGTTGGAATGAGTGATAAACCTTATTTAAAATCACTCTGGGTTAGTTATATTGTTGCTACCACGGTTTTAAAAATATTGATGCTGGTTTACCCACGATAAGTGACCCATGCTTACTGCACCTATGGTACCTGGGTGCCACCAATGTAATCAAGGACCACGGTAGCAGTCCTTATGTAAGCCTCAGCATGAACTTCCATGTTAAACGTCAATCTTTGAACTCCCATAGGTTCGCCCAGAATTTACACAGAAGAACGAAATTCGGTATTTGGGATCACGTCGTAACTATTTCACTGCACTGCAAATTTTAATGACAACAATCGAGCCGTTCGGCGTCCACAGCATGGCCATTTTTTGTTGTTGTTGTTGTTATTGTTGTTGTTGGGACTCTTTGCCCTCATCTGGAGATCGAACCACTGAACCGATTTTCAAATTCTGTAGCTTAAAATGTAAGTATGGACAAGGCCTAGGGCCTTTCGCAAGCTATTTTAATGTAACTACAATATTCTTAACGCGGAGAGCCAAATTGGTTAGAACTTTTGCTCTCACATAGAGCTCGAACCAAAGAACCGATTTTCAATTTTTATAACATTTAAAAATGAGTATTAAAAATGTTCTCTTATAACAGTTATTTTAAGGTGATTACAGTATTCTTTTCTGTGTTATTCTTGCTGAAACAAGAAAAAAATAATGGATATTAGTATTAAGAAATGCTTAAGCGTATAAAATACGAATGTAAGCCTTAAAAAACTTGTAGCCCTAAAGGAACAGATATTAGAAAAAGACATGTAAGCCATCGGTGTCACACTAATACGTGTAAAAGAAGCTCCAGCTTGTTTTTTGGGTCGCTGGAGATTCTTTTACACTTATTAGTGCGACGCTGATGACTTACATGTCTTTTTCTAATATCTGTTCCTTTATGGCTTTAAGTTTTTTAATGCTCACATTCGTATTTTATACACTTAAACGTTTTTTTAATACTAATAACTAAATTACCCAGCTAAAACCATGATTCATTCTTGATAGGGCCAAAATCAAGACACACACTAGTGTCTCTCCCGTCAAGATTAACAACAACAACCAGATACAATATACATATGAGCATGGCGACCACTAGACACGTTGTGTCTTTACAGCAAAGGGAGTTTGGCTGTTTTCAGCCATGTGAGGATAAATAACAATGCGACAGGAAAGGCTGAAACTTGTTTGATCGGGAGGCTTTGGTCGTCTGACAACATAAAAGTCACCATTAATGACACAGCTTACCGTTTTCTTGTTGAAAAACTACGTGAAAAGTGAAATATATTAAGTTAACTTCTAAAACATATTAACATTTAAAATGAATACGTATGAAGAATATTTTACACGATATAATGCTATTAATGGTAAAGGTATTATTCCAGTCACTATTAATCCGCCCAAAACCAAGACTGGTTTGGGCAAAACCGCCAAGTTTTCAAAAAGGGTCGCCATACAAACTAGTGATATCATTAAAACAAGGAAAGGTTTCAATATTAATGGTATTAACCCGCAAACTTGGCACGAAATCCTCTTCTTCAAATTTCTACTTGCCAGGAATGATTAAATAAATCCGTGCGCTTGCAAGGAAATACTTCAGTACTTCCTGTCTACCCCAAAGCAAAACTTGTTAGCGACTTCTGCCAAGCTTTTCGGTCGTGTGAAGTCGTGATATCAAACGCCAAGCTTTTTCGCTAAGCTAATCCCACCGATTAATACTTCAAACGTTAAATGAAATAATTGAAAATTGCTCATTAAGCAATTTTCATATATTTCATTTAACCTTCGAACTTTTACTTGGTGGGATTAGCTTGGCGTTTGATTTCACGACTTCACACGGCCGAAAAGCTTGGCGGGAATGCCTAAAAAGTTTTGTTTTGGGGTAGATTGCTACTACTTACTACTAGTAACGATTTTTTTGTATCATGAAAATAAAGTCTTCCATGCGGTGAATAAAGCTGGTTTTAGCTCATTTTACAGGTATTGGTCTGGAGATTTGCCTTTTTCATAAGGGCTCTTCTAATTGGTCAAGTTGTTCAGGCGCTAGGGACCTCTAAACGACCAAATTGATTGTTTTACATTGTTTTAAACATTGTTATTATGCATAAACGACAAATTGAACATTAATGGTGCAAATGAACTAACATTTCATGTATTTATTGTTGCGTACTCAAATAGTGCTCGACATAATAGTGTTCTTCTCACTCTCTCACAAAATTTGATTCGGCCACAAAATCAATACCATTGTTATTTTGCAACTACTTTCTTACACGACTGAAATGTATTGAACTTAGTACATGTCAATTGTTAGCTAAGCCAGTGACGTTGGTACAATCCGTCATATAGACAGATAATTTTAATCATTCCTGGCAGGAAGAAATTGAGGAAGCGGAATTCGTTCCAAGTTTGCAGGTTAATCGTGGAACCCTTCCTCGTTTTAATCATATCGCTAGTTTGCATGGCCGACCCTTTTTGAAAACTTGGCGGTTTTTCCGAAACCAGTTTTTGTTTTGGGTGGATTAATAGTGACTGAGTTAAAACCTTTACCATTGACAGCATTATATCGTGTAAAAAATCTTCATACGTATTCATTTTAAATTTTAACATATTTTAGAAATTAACTTATTATATTTCACTTTTCTGTTTCTTGCGCTGTCATTTGAAGAGAACAAAATTTTACTGATAAAAAATGCTGGCGTCATGTTTGCTTTTTTACCAAATGTCCACTAAAGAGACACATAGTAAGCGAAGGCCTTTTAATGTATTTTATTAACTAAAATCAATAATAATAAAAATATTGCTAGAATCTAAAATCGCAGGGGCGCAGTTATTCACAATTTATAAACAAGAAGGTAATAAACGACCAATTAAATAATAAATCAATACTTTTATTTTCGTAGTCTATGCACTAAATTGCAGTTTAATTGGTGGAGTCAGTCTGGGTCGCTGGGTCATTTTGGCTGTGTTGGTTGGTCTGGCTCAGTGGATCATCCAAGGTCAGATGATGTCGGGTCAGCGGATCACTAGAGTATTGGGCGTATCATTCATAAAACAGCCCTATCACCCGTTACGTATAAAATTATGCATCTGACGTTGGGCTATCTGTGATGGAAGTTCAGTCTCATCCTAGTTTATTCTTCTTTGACCTCATTGTCTTCTGTTTTCAATAAAACAAACGCCACATTTGATGTTTTCACAAGCTTTTTATAGAATCGGTGTATTTATTCGTGTATTTATGCAGCTGAAACGAGCTTGATTAGATCAAACAAATAGTACTTATTGATATCATTGGGGAATAAAGCATATTTATTACGCGGGGGGTGGGGAGGAGTAGACTAGTCGTACTCATTTAATAGAATCGGGCACTTGTCACAGAGGAATAGAATCTCACCACAGCACGTAAACCCCCATCTTAACCAAACATTGAGTTTCAAGATTACCTTATTTATTTACTGTTTATTTTTATTTAAAGGGTATAATTCATTAATTAGATGATTTTATGCAGGTTCAGTTAGCTTGCAAGCAGTTCAAAATTAACCAAAGCACTAGGCACTGGGTTTGTAAGTTGCGTCGAGATGCTGTTGTCACATGTTTGATTGATATCGCTCTGCTTCAGGGCGTAGTAAAATGCATTTGACTTCTGGGGTAAGATATTACACAGAATTCCATGAATATGCAGTCATAGATTCTTGGAAATGGATCACCATCATTCGCAGGTAAAAGGTCTATTACAGTAGCTGCAACAAAAATCAGTTCTTACTCGAAAGTACATCACATTTGAGCTAATCCTGCAGCCAGCTTCGAACCCAAAATTTTCCACAGGATGTCGCAGCAAAGCGATGATGCCAGTTAGTCTAGCTGCCAAGGGCAAAAATCGTGCACTTCCGGAAAAAAGCATGAAATTTTAAGAACCTATTTTATAGTTCAAGAACAACATTTTTGGACATGGTGCCCACTGACGGCACTTCCGGTTTAGCGTAATGACGTTATCAAAGATGGCCGCCACACGATTTAACCCTGAAAATGTGTATCTTTGTAACCAATTAACCGATTTTAATTTTTTATAGCTCGTTGGAAAGATAAAATTATAACTAACCAAAAATATCACAATAACACAACTCTCACAGGTTAAGCGGTATGGCCTCTGGAATGCGACATTGTATGAAATGTTAGGAAAAAAAACAGAAATATAAGTATTTGAACCTTAAGCTGTAGATTTTATTTTTCTTGAACATTATCTGTATCATTCTTTGTTTTTTTTTATTAGCTAGTTTGGCTGTTATTTTAATTCAAATTGTGATAATACCTATTGAAAATCACTTAAAATTTACATTTTATGAGGTATACAGTGTACACCCTAAACTGTCGAAGTTCTGGTAATGTGGTCGTAAGATCTTATTTGTGGCTTACAAGGTTATCTTTTCAATAAGCCGTAGAAAACCGAAATTGGTATGCTGGTTGCCGAGATGCAGCTGTTGACATGAAACTGTATAGTGAATCTGTGGCGGCCATCTTTGATAACGAGGGCAAACCGGAAGTCATGTATGTGGGCACCATATACAAAAATGTTCCACATGCCACAGCATAGATATTGTGAGGGACTCATGCTTTTTTTCCAGAAGTACACGATTTGCCTCAAATTTGGCTCTTGGCCGCTTAGCTAAGTAACTGAATTACAGCAGAGAAAAGTATTCCGGCTAAGCGATGCTTGTAGCATGAGAAACCTCTGATGATATTCATTAATGTCAGTTTCTTGTTTCAGTCAATGCAAAAATCAGCTTGCTTTATCTCCCATCGACCTTGGAACAACTGAGGAAAATATTTACCATGCTGTTGTAAAAAACTGGTTTCCTCGGGACTTGCCTGAAATAACTTATTGTTTCTGGGTCTATTTTCGTCCAGATATAATTGCAGTGGACAGCTACACCATACTCGAGCTAGAAAATGCTGAAGGAAAACAAGAAGTAGTCTTTACCTTAACCTTACACGACAATCAGACGTCTTTGGTTTTCAGGGAAGATGAAGAAACGTTTAAAGTTATGCCGCATTATTGGACGCACATTTGCGTTGCGTGGTCTCTACCTCATGAAAGTTCTGTGGAAATGTATTTCAACGGGACACTGGTTTACGCCGACACTAACAGCCTTTCCGAACCACTCAAGGGAGGTGGAAGAATGTCTCTCACATTTGTTAAAGAAAAATCATTCATCAAACTCAATCCGGAAGACCCTACAGAAGGATACCTCTGTAAAGTCACAAACGTCAATATTTGGAATCGCAAACTTACCAGCGATGAAGGTAAGCTTCATAGGAAAATCAGGAAATTTGCATTTCTGTATTAGCATTATTCAATAATAGGCCATTTAGCTGTCACCCACTCTCCCCATGATTCGGGGTAGAGGGGCACGTGGCTTGTAAAGCCGTGTTAGACATCGAGAGCTGTGATTGGATATTTTAGAAGTCTTGGAATATTTTGGAATATTTTGGTCTAGCCAAAAATATTCCACGGAATTATTCAGCTGCTTAAAGACATAGTCAGTGTCGTAGAGCTAGTAATAGATGTAAGTAGCATTATGATGCAGAGATATGTTATGTCGACAGTGTATATTATAGGTGCAGTTAGATTTTCACGAAACTTTTAATGGGAATTTTGTAAGTGTTAAAATATAATGCTAACGACCTATTTTCATTGAACCAATGAAAACGTTAAGTGCTACGTTAAAAAAAAATGTTGAATTAATTCCGACTTTCTAACATTTTTTTGAAACCAACATCCCACACTATGTCACGTACCGTCGAAACATGGTTATGGGTTCAGCATTAACGAAACATTTAGCATTTACTAGGTGACATCATAACTTAATGAAATTATACAGCTATAAAAAATTAAAAAAATTAAAGCATATTTCTCATTGATGGAACATGACTGTGGAGAATGCATAATAGACAGGCCACTGCACGTGCAAATCAGCTACATGCTAAATACGGAATATCCTATACTTTTGTTAATTCAGATTCTATCAAATCGTTCCTATTTAAAGCTCAGAATTTGTTCAGTTATTTTGCCTACCTGCAGATTATAGAGGAGCACCAATTTCGCCATATTCGATGCGGAGCTCGTATCTGGAACCAGTCGTTTAGTTGGCTGCAAGGGACACTTGAGTTAAAAAACAAACAAGGTCGTGTTTAGTCAAACTAGTGCTGTGAGACTGAATTTTATAAGTCTAAAAATTGAGAGGCTATTTGTATTTCCCGGCAACTGCTGTAATTTTCAACAAGTGGAAACTTTTCAGATTTACACCCATAATATGATTCGCAATGTAAAGGATTGGACAAAATAAAATTACTTCTATTATTCATCTCGTCTTGTGTCTGTAGTAAATTCACTCAGGCAGTGGCTGAGCAACAAGTCTTAATCGTCCAATCCCTCACGCTGTGAAATATACATTAAGGCTGTAAATCGGAGAAGAAACGATTCCCTTACGAAAAATTGCAGCAGCTGCCACCACATCAGAAAAAAATCGCGAATTTTTGGCTTAAAAACTTTAAAAAAAAGGAAGTGGCTCTCACACCACTGGCTTGCCTAAAACTGTGAAACATAAACGATTCCACTTGCTAAAAATTGCAGCAGCTGCCACCAAATCAAAAAAAAATCGCTAATTTTTGACTTAAGTCTGCTCTCACATCACTGGCTTGCCTAAAACTGTAGTTCGTATTTCTGCTCTATATTAACGATATCAACTAGAAAAAATGCTACTATAATGTAAGTTTTTCGAATTCTATCTTAAAATTGTATTAAATGCTGTGTGTGTCCGCCTCACATTGTTCTTTTTGTAATAAAGAGTATGTATAACATGGAGGCCGATGATTAATATAACATTCAGAGGAAAATTGCTTTACTTACGTTATAACAAACAAATACAGTTTTTTAACAGCTAAAAATGATACAAGATTTTTAAAGTATTCTGTAGGTACTAGACGTGGCATCTCCAAAACATTGTAAAGGTCTTGGCATAAACAAGTACAAGAATGTATACAAGCTCAAAATCGTTCGTTCATTAAACTAATGCAAGATTAACATGATATCACTCAGAACATTCTCAGTTACCCTCGTACGTTCCAATGTTATTATGGATTATTTTTTGGTTACATTTTCTATTACTTTCATCAGTATGCTAAATGTCTCCTTTAACTTTTACTTTTTAGTTATTAAAACTCATTGAAAAAAAAATTAGAAATTTAAAAACTGGCAGAACTTACATAAGTCACTAAACCAGTTAGAGTAAAACCTCAGCAATCATGTTAGGTTGGATTTTTGTTTCCTTGCATGTCATAAATGAACGAGATATATTGCACATGTTATGTTGACGTTTTATACTTTGGTTTTCTGCTATTGTCTAATATGACCTTGGATTCAGCACATGAATGAGCGAGATATATTGAAGCTTGTTATGCTAACGTTTTATACTTTGCTTTTCTGCTATTATCTGACATGGCCTTGGAGACAGCAAATGACTGAGCGAGATATACTGAAGCTAGTTATGGTAACGTTTTATACTTTGCTTTTCTGCTATTGTTTAAAACGACTTTGGAGACAGCACATGAATGAGCGAGATATACTGAAGCTGGTTATACTAACGTTTTATACTTTGCTTTTCTGTTATTGTCTGATAATTATTATCTTTGAGGCAGCATATGAATGCGCAAGATATATTGCAGCTTGTTATGCTTACGTTTTATACGTTAGCTTTCTGCTATTGTCTGATATGACCTTGGAGATAGCACATGAATGAGCGATATATATTGTATCTTGTTAAACTAACGTTTTATACTTCTGATATAATCTTTGAGACAGCACATGAATAGGCAAGATATTTTGAAGCTTGTTATGCTAACGTTTTATACGTTCGCTTTCTGCTATTGTCTGATATGACCTTGGAGATCCTGGTTTCCTCAGAATAAAGCGTAGGGAAGAGGCTCACCCTCTAGACTTTCGCTCCGACGGGCTAGAGGAGTACAATTTACCGTTCACCAGGCAGGAATTTGTTTCCGCTTTGTCCAAGTCGCATGACTCCGCCCCAGGGCCTGATGATGTTCACTATCAGCTGTTGAAACATCTGCCTCTTGCCTC
>JAHWFP010106331.1:0-30345 GCA_023313725.1 Lithobius niger
ACCAGGCGCGAGCAATGCCAAATTGCAAACCACCTCGGGGAGCTGCTTGCTGGTGGTTGCCAGTGGTGGAGCTTTTGAGCATGCGCGAGGTACGAAAACAGATTCATCGCTGACGATGACTGACGTAAGCAAGCAACATCAACACGACTATAGTAGGGCATGAGTTGAACTGTCACCAACAGTGGTGCGTTTGGTTCGGTCTTTTCGGTGCTTTAGGAAGGTACTGTTAGATTCCTTGCGCTACGTGAATGGAGCAATGGATTGATATGGTCGTCGGCCCCAGGTAATGTTTGCTGAAAGCGTTGATGCGTGATTGAAATTTTTTTTAAGACTATGGCATAAAAAAAACCGTTCATACCCAAGAAAAAACTCATGCGTGCGCTCCTGAGAACCACTCGATTAATTTTTATCGGCCTTATCAAGCTGTTAAAATCCTAGTAGGCTCTCAGTACGACAGTCACGCACACACAAAATAAATAAATAAAAAAAAACAACAAAAAACAAAAACAAACAGGTACACAAGAAAAAGGTCAAAGGTATTGGGAGGCTTCGCGACTTACTGAGTCCCGTGGTCAAGCAAGGAACGTTAAAAAAAATTACCTTACGTCATATAAAGATGGACTGCAAAATATCCTAAGAATGGAGAGAAGCAATGCAACAGATAAATTTAATTAAAGACTGACAAACTGACAAGTGAAAAGTGAAAACTTACAGTAGGGAGCGTCGACTTGCTTTCTGCGAATACAGGTTGGAATTGATGAGTGTCGGCCAGATGTTTATGGGGGTTGGGTCATGGCGGGCAAAATTTGAATGACCCAATTTATGGAAAATAGGAACGTTTTCTCTTAATTGTCGATTTTCAGGCATAATATGGTTATGACCGAATGGACAGCAAGAGAAAATAAACAGAGTTTCGAGTAGCCCCAAGAATATCATCACCACCTGTGCTTCATGTGAACAAATGCAACACCTGGAGTCAGTGGCGTTGGAAGCTCAAATATTGCATGGGATTCTTTAAAGATTAAATCACAGTAAATCGTAACATCAACAAGCACACTACACATTCTGTTTTCTCAATAAATTTACGATGTTTTTCGATGTTATTCCACCATCACCAAAATCGTGAAAAGCTTCCTCGTAACTACTTTCGATGCTTTTTATTTTTAAACTGGCAATTATTACAGACTTGCCAATAATGAAAAAAAAAAAAAATGAGGAACATATACGAAAATAATGGGAAAAAAAAATAGTGAAGCTCTCCGCTATCAAATTTGAAGGTTCTACAGACCATTTAGAATCGTTCCTGATCTTTTCCGGCAAAATTTTAGACCTGCTTGTGAAGCAAAGCCATAGCCAGTTTATCTATGTTTGTGGGGGTTATGTTTTAATTATGGTTCGTGTGAACGGCTAAATGTGTATTTTATGTGTAAACACGCAGCCGCTTCCTCGTTAAGGTGGTTTGTTTTGTCCAATTCCATGTAACAATTTATTGATTGTTTTTAATTCCTTGGTAATATAAGAAAGTGAACGCATTTTGTGTTTAAAATGTAGCAAGACAGGAAGTTTGGTAGGTGGCTCCATCTCTTGACACTAACGCAGATAATTTGTAAAATTGAAAACGTTTCAGAAGCCTCACGACGTATGGTGATGAACCATCAAGCTGTCGATGTGTTGTTTTCTGAGCGTTGTGAAAGATATAGATGGTCTTTCATTCAGGGGACTTGGCTTTGATTTACTAACTCCAACAGAAATTATGAGTTAAAGCCACTAAGCCAGGAAAATTCCGTGATTCGGAATTTAATCCTAGGAATTAATTTCGGACACATGGATTTCAACGACTATGGTAATTCATGGGCAGCCAAAGAAATCAAGTAGTTTCGCCGGAATTTGGAACTCCTTTTCCCGTCCATAATATCGCTGTATGGCGTGTCCGACTCGTGATCTTCCCCAAAGTGATTCCATCAGAGATTAAAATTGGAAATAAAGGTTTAGCGCTGTAACTAATCTATAGCCTGTACGAAGTTACTCGTGATGCTGCTGAATATTAACTGTGGATATTGTGGTTTCACAATTAGAAAGAAGTTAATCACGAACTTACGCCAAGGATTGTTCATCCGCTCACGAGAAACTAGTCCCAGTAGTTTAAATATCATCGCGACATGACACGTTAATGGAGTGGTAGCAGAGTGTGGTTTTGTTCCCGTCGGCCTCTGGTTGACTATTGGCTGCGTTAGTGTGAAGAGATGGAGCCACCTACCAAACTACCTGTCTCAGGCTGAAGGAAACGATTCTTCCTTTATAAGACGCTAGCCACTTTTACTTGTTGAAGTCTGTGTGTATGGATGACGAGGTAAGATGAGGCTTGACTTCTTGAACAAATTCGGAAACTTGGAAACTTTTTCTGGTCCACGTCATGTCTTTAATCGAGTCGTGAGAATATCTTGGTCATTACATTCTTGTCTTGTTCAGTCCTGCCGGCGAAACTCGTTTTGTACGGTCACTGGGGCAATGTGACTCACATTCCTTCTTGTCATAATAAAGGGGCTGATCTTCTATGTCAGTGCTTTTCAACCGGTGTGCCGGGGAACCCTTGTGTGCCACGACGGTGGTTAAAGGGTGCCGCGAGGCAGAAGGAATCGTCACAAAAAATCGCATGTCGCATTCCTTTAACGACAATCGCGTGCAGTAGCAAGGCTCGTTTGCTGGGGCCGATAGCTATGTAGCTCGATCTCCGGTAACGGTCTAATTAGGGCAAAATTAGCTAGGGATAGGTTGGTAGTCTGTAGTAATAAATAATTATGTGTTTGGTTGGGTATATGCAGCGGCATGTGCCTTGGGAGAGCAACATCCTTTTGCTTGAAGAAAAAAGCTCTTCAATTTTGGGACAGGGGTGACACTGGGTCCGCAAAACAATGGAACGGTACCTCGGGCCAAAAAAGGTTGAAAAGCTCTGTTCTAAGTGATGAATCAGAGTTCAATTAACTTTGCAAGTAACTCGAAGATCGATTCATCTTACTGTCATGCTTCACGGGAAGTTAAATGCGTTTATTGAAGAACCGTGAAGGAATCAAAAACAAAAAAGACTTGGGCGTAAACTACAATGTGGCTGAACGTAAAAAAAAATGCTTTATGTTCGTCTCCGGTAAACCAGGGAAGAAAAAAAGAGGAGTGAGTCACGTTATTACATGTGACCTATTTTCAGTTTTCTGTAGGCAAACAAAAACGAGTTCGTCGACTGCCGAAGGAATTAAAACAATTCATGCAGAAAAACAAAAAAAGGGAAGAGAATGCAGCAGTAGAAACATGTGTGAACAATGGGACGAGCTGTGAAGCAGGACAACCAGGTGTGGGTTGAGCTTAAAAAAAATTTGAAATTTTAATCTAATAGCGCTCAAAAGTTGTCTTTTAAGGTCAGATCAAACACCAGTTTAAAAAAAAATTGGGCAATATCTTCTGTCCCCAGCTCGGACCCAAAATGTTAAAAAAAAAACTCAAATTTTGATTTCCGTGATTCGGAATTTAATCCTAGGAATTAATTTTGGACACACGGATTTGAACGACCATGGTCATCCGTGGGTAACCAAGGAAATCAAGGAGTTTCGTCGGAAATTGAAACTCCTTTTCCCGTCCATAATATCGCAGTATGCCGTGTCTGACTCGTGATCTTTCCCGAAGTGATTGAGAGATTTAACTTGCAAATAAGAGTTTGTTATTATTAAAGGTTTTTTTTCAATTAAAGCACAATTACGAGCACTGTAACGATTTACAGAACATATATGGAACTGTCTTCCCTGGAGGCAGGGGTGCAATCAGGTGGAAAGCAAGCCCAGCCAAATTCCTCCGCATTAATTACCATGAGTACACCTAGAACCTAAAAAAAAATTGATCTAAAGTTTTTCGGAATATTTTAAAACTAGGCAGATAACTGATTAGTAAAGATCACAATTACACAACCGAGCAAGAAATGCTATTATAGTGTCCGCGGCCTATCTTGAGTTCTCCGCAGAACGAACACAGATAATCGATTGTACGTTTGCAGTAGCAGAGTGCCTTGTTGATATCCACGATGGTTACAAAAACAAAGGCGGCCATCGATTAAAGCCACAAAATACTTGCAGGACTCAAGATACGCCACGCACACTATATAATTATTTTATTTTCTGTATTTATAGGGCAGAAACCTAGAAAAGCAAACTATAGTATCCGCGGCCTATCTTGAGTTCGCCCCAAAACGACACAGATAATCAATTGTATGTTTTTGGTAGCAGAGCGCCTTGTTGATATCCGAGATGGTTACAAAAACAAGGGCGGCTGTCGATTAATGCCGCCCCCTCCAGGAAAACGTAGCCGCTCATAAAATACCTGCAGGACTCAAGATAAACCGCGTACATAATGCAAACTACAGAAAGACCCATAAAAAGAGAATCCATAAGACCAACTGTGGGCCGAATAAACTCGTAGTTGCTGCAGCCGTTTGTCTGCCATTGATATTTTTATTCCCCCCTGCTCCGAGTATCATTCCTCATTAGATAGCATTTATTTTATAAAGATTTTTATGCAGCAGCAGCACACATTATTATCTAAAAGATGTTTATTGACCCTCAGGTTGTCCAACCAAACGTTACGGAAAAATGGACGACTGATGATCGGCAGTCGCTTTTTATTTACTCTTCCCTTTCGATTACTTTTCTCTTTCGATACTTGGGATAGAGTTTGTTTGTATTTGGAATTTAAGAATTTTTCGTCTTGTAAGAAGCTCCAAGATATATATTTTTTTCTTTCTTTCGCCAGACGACCGAATAAACTCGATTAAAGAGATCCATTCCACCCAAACAAATAATAACAATAAAAATTGAACGTTGTGCAACACAAACAGAAGCCAAAAAAGGAGCGCTTATTATTAATTAACGTTAAGAAACAAACAAGCCGAGTCTTAAACGTAAAGTCTGTCGTCATTGGACGCATTTAAGGCAGCTTAACTTAACTTTAACTTTATTACAAAATGTCAATTCGCCCTTTTGGGCATTTTATGACGTGAATCTGATCGGAGTCAATTTACAACAAGCGGCTACAGCGACTACCTAGTCGCATCCGGCCTTCTGTACAGTTTTGGCGGACGCACACTTCTCTATCACGCATTGCAACAGCTATCTCTAATATATAATCTAAAAGCAGTAACCATCAGAATTACCCGTTAAAAATGTGTTAGCTTTCAAGCTTATTTTACATTTTAGGCGTAATTGTCAGCATTTAGGCCTAATTTACAACTTTCATTTCGTAAGTAGCAACTGACGGAGATTTGGATTGTATACAGTAAGCCTATTCATTTTTGCAACACGGTATGCCTCGATCCGGGCACACACTTACAGTGTTACAACGTAATGCGCAGCCTATATAGATCAGTGGTAGTACGGAAGGGACAGGAGAGACGCTGTTCAGTAAACCAGCAGCGACTCGTAGCATCTTGACGTTGCCATGGTAACGTGACTTTAGGCTTAATTTTCATTTTTTAGGCCTAATTTTTTTTTTAACCGCGGTTTTAGTTTCGCAAGTAGCAGATAGGCCTAATGGAGAATATGCTTGGACCGTAAGCCTATTCATTCATGCAACAATGCGACAAGACTCTTTTAAACGAAGCTAAAATATTTTTGTTTTTACGGCTGCGTTAACACAAATCCTTAGGATTTCAATTCGACGATGAAATGTTATTATTTAATTTAGTTACATCGAAGAAGTCTGCTATAAGGAAGTAACGATGTTTTAATTTGCCATGTTATTTAACTAACTTTTGACACTGAATCTAACGTTGTAAACAGTGGTCGTCTCTATCTGGTACCGTTGCGAAGTTGAAAAAAGCGACGGACGGTCGGACAAATTCGTTGCAATAGTCTTCTCAGCCGGTACGGCTGTACAGAAGACTAAAAAGCGAATTATACAAAAATAACAAAAAATCTCGAGGCTTCCACTAGACAAAATACAGGCGCAATTAAAACTCGCTCACCCTTCTTCATGATTCAAAGCAGCCTCAAGGCATTCTTAAATTAAGTAAGAGATATCCGTGAGTCCTAGACGATTTAACGGTATAATTGCTTGAATAACGGTATAATTGCTTGAGAGCGAGAAACGGCTAGTCCACTATCGAGGGGTTGAGGTAAACACGAGTGGGCGAAGCCCACGAGTTTTTCCCTCCAGCCCCGAGATAGTGGACTAGCCGTTTCGAGCTCAAGAGCACTTATAACCGTTAAATCAACTTGGACTCACGGATATGTATTTTAATGCTTAGGTGTGAGGTCTAATTTATCGTGTTATTAGAGTTTTTTAAAGACTTATTTCACGAATTTAAGATTTTTTTTACGTGCGATTTATGTAAATTCCTGAACGGAAGTTCCGGTTAGAAACGGGGTTGGAAGCTTCCTGTGTATGAAGGCCGACCGAAGGGGAGAGACGCTGCGTAATACCGATGTTTGTGTTTAAGGTATAACTCTATTTTTTTCTACTTTAATAGTTTAAATAAGATGAGTATATAAAATGCGCTATTCGCTTGAGTCTCGTAGGTTTTTAGGTGTATTTCAAAGTGTCAGTAGCCTAGTTTTCGTACCGTCGGAACGAAAGAGGGTTGGGCTATTCCTCCGTGGGTGGGGGTCTAGCATAGTACGCGAGTTTTTTTTTTTTCGTGTTAGGCTAGAAAGAAATGTGTCGCAGGTTGTAAATGTGCCTGTTTATGCTGGTTGCATTTGTGTTGTGTACGGTAATTTTAAAAAGTCGGGTCATATGTCACATGGTGGAGCAGGGGTTGTGTAGACCCCCGTAAAAAGTGTTAGATTATCAAAAAAAAGTGTGGGTTATCAAAATTAACCCACTGTGACGTGTGTAGGTTTTCACATTAACCGTATATAACGACTAAACTTTTAGCATGGGCATGTATTAGCTTGACGTCACCACCGTGCATTAAACATATTTATTATTTAGATACAAAGTTAATTTATATAGTTAATACAGTTAAAAGTTAATTAAATGATTCTCCTGAGTGGTACTGAAAAATTGATGCGGGCGCGCTGTGTAATTTTTTTTTAATTACGATTTTTCAGATTCAGGCAGTGTTCTTTTAATTCGTTTTTTTTTACCGAACAAAAAAAAAAACTTCAGTAGCCTACATTTGTTGTGGAATGCAACATTCATGTTTTAATGCCCGAATTCAACCCCGTTCGAAGAGCAAATGCTGCTCATTTGTAAAACTTCATTCGTTACATCCAAGTTTTTAGTTGTGACACGCATCTGAACGGTCACATATTCACGTCGAGGTTATCATGTGAATGGTTCTCCAGCTGGTATGGTCATCAGCTCCAGGAAGTGTTTGGTGAAAGCGTTAACACGTGATCAGAAATTTTTTTTAGACTACGGCTGAAAAAAAAAAAAACGTTTCATGAGCAAAGAAAAAAACCCATTCGTGCTTTCCTGACAACCACTTAATACTTAATTACCTTTTAGTGGCCTAAAGGGGAAAGTATTCTACTTTTTTTTCTGTTTGCTCTCCACCTTCAACTATCTCGTTGAAAATTGTACTGCGTTGAATGAAAACTAAAACTTTATTATTAAAAAAAAACAAAATCTAACTCGTCTGATGTTTAAGGTGCGGTTAACTGAACCGAAACGAAAACAGGAAAGAAACACGAAGAATAGGCTTTCCTGTAAGGTTTCATATACCGCAATGTTGCTGCAGTGTTTAGTGCACGTGAAACATTACTGCTTATTAGCATTTTTTTTTTCTATTTGGACATGGTAGATACGCTGATGATTGGTGTCAGTGCTGCGTCGCATTCCTGCACGTAGCATTACATGTTAGGCATCAGACCAATTTTGCCACTTGTTCTGACCCTGATGAGCTCCAGAGGTTCTGACTTGCAGGTCTGAAACCCCCGAAAACCAACTGAGTATGCCTGCTCCAGTTTAGCTTTTTATACCCGCTAGAGGAGGGATTCCCGACAAGGCTTTACGTCACGCGACTGGCTAACTGGTGCGATCCGGTTCCAGCTGGTTGAGCAAACGGCCCCGTGTGTTACCCGGCTGTTGGTGCTTGGACACCTTCCGTGTTTCGACGGAAGTGGACGGCGCGCTGTAACGGCAAGGTGCACCATGAATTGGGGGCTTTGTGTTGCGCCTTACTGTGCATGAATGGCCGCTACATCCTGTTCCTGTCATACGTAGCTGTTCACAGTTGGCTGCATTGTGTTTCTTTCTTACTAAGTACTAATATTTACACCTAACCCCTGTTCCTTTTACTTCGTTGTAACCTAGCGTATGATTGTCCAGGATTGGAGGTCTCGAGTTCAGGCACATACCTGACGTTAATTCACGTTTTCTTAACATTATCTAGTGAGCATGGTGGTCTAGCGCATTACGGCCCCGGGCCCTATTCAAACACCCGGGTCCAATTCCGGAACTCAAGATGCCACGTAATTTGTTTCGTCATAATTGCGGGTCGGTTGTCATCCTTCACAATGTTGTATTAAATGGGATATATCTCCCAGCACCACATCAAGTACGGCCCCAAAGGTCTATTTCCTTACCGTTAGGCAATCCCTTGGTAAAAATCCCTTTTAATATGTGGCGTCTAGGAGATTTTCTGTTGAATAATTGTTAACTTTATTTACTGCGTTCCGCAGTATATGATCTTTTGCGCGCTTACAATAATCATGACGTTTCATCTCTGTGTGTTCATGTACTAATTTTCTAATAATTACCATGAGATCAAAAATCTAAAACACTAATGCGGTAAAAATTAAAATTAATTACTCTAATAGATCGCCGCAGCAAAATTCTAAGACACTAGCCTAGAAAATTATAAATTGTGATGTTAAAAAAGCGAGAATCATTCCGGTTTGTGACGACACAATCTTTAACTTGATTCTGTTTCGTGTACTATTCCCAAAGCCAACCGAGACAGCAGCTACCACCCTAGCCGACCTTGGCGCTGGTAATTGCGCGGATGGCAATCTGCGAGCGGCTGTTATAAGGCAGGCCGGGTGTCCCTTTAATGTTTAATGCATTCGTTTAATGTTTAATGCTCTTCGTATAATGCATATGAAGAATTGTAAAAAGCACAGATTTTCGCAAGACGACATCTTAGTTAGTAAACCCTTTGATTTACGGACGTAAGAAAGCTCTGGTGGTGTTGAATCGAGTCCAGGAAACAGTCTAAGTTTGATTTCAATTTATTAGCTGCACATGAAGGGATGAAAGAAGCTCCTGATTTTGTCAAATCCTAGAACACATTAAATCAGTTACAGTTCTGTACCCCTTGTTCTTCCTCTTCATGTACTCCTGATCGGGCTAATTACAACGCCGAAGAGGCTCAAGTTCAACGGGAGTGCAATGCCACTGTCATCACGCACGAGAGTTTGACCTTAGTTAGCACCATTCAAATCCAGTCTTCTTTACTTAGTGCCCCACTCGACCAGCTTTGCCACATCAAAAAAAAACAAAAAACACCCTGAAAATGTCACTGATTAAACCTAACCTAACCTAAACTAACAACCTAAATACGACTATATCATGTGAGGGGGGGAGGCGTGGTTGGTAACAGTCAGTTAACGACTAACTAGGGACTGGTCACGGCTCCGCCTGTAATAATATGAGTTTACAAATTAAATTATTAAAAAATATTGTTAAAGATTTGTGCGGTTAAAGGTACATTCCTCCCAGCGCTATTCTGCTCGATCCTCCACATCAAGTACGGCCCCAAAGTTCTATTTACTTACCGTTAGTCAACCCCTTGCTAAAAATACGGTTTTAAAATGTGGCGTCTACGAGATTTTCTGTTCAATATTGGGAACTATATTTATTAGCATCCTGCAAATAAATGATCCTTTACGCGCTTACGTTTCAACTGTGTGTGTGCAGTACTAATTTTTAATGGTTTGCTAATAATTACCACGAGATCAAAAATCTAAAAGACTAATGCGATAAAAATTAAAATCATTTATGCCAATAGATCGCCGAAGAAAAATTATAAGATACTAACCTAAAAAATTATGAAGTGTGATTTTAAATTACGAAAATCATTCCGGTTTGTGACGACACAATTAATACGTTCATGCTAGTTCGTCTATTAGACGCAAGGCCAACTGAGACAGCAGCTGCGTTCTTTGCTGGAGGAACGCATCTACTATCTCAGTTGACCTTGGCGATGGTAACATGCGCGGGTGGCGATCTGCAGGCGGAATGTACCTTTAATGCCACGTTTTATTCTTCTTCTATAAAGCCACAACAATAACGCCGTACTGGTGACGAGGCTGTCATCTGGAGCCGGTTGTTGCGCTAGCTGCAAGGTGCTCCAGTGCTGTTAAAGCGGATTTCTTAGTCCTCAAAAACGTTGCTTTGTCCAATACCTTATGCTATGAAACACACATTAAAGGTTCCTCTTCAGCGAATGAGAGGCTGCAGTATCTAGCGCCGTCTACCATCATTTAGTTCTATGTAGCACTCGATTTCAACAAGCAAAGGAATGCGCAGAAAAATTTCTTTTTACACAACAAACAAGCCACGTGCCTCCTTAATTATAGAATGTAAAGTTGGTGCGTCCACGTGCAGTAGGGAGCAAGCGGAAAATGTTAACGACATTACTGTCACTAGATAGCGCCCATCTAGCGGTTCAAAATCAGCGTTTCTAAACGGTTGATAGCTGGAAAAAAGCGCCCTTGATGTCGTTAAGCTTAACTTTACCGCTTGCTCCCAACTTTCTTTGTTGCGTAAAAAGAAATTTATTTGTGTGTTCCTTCGCCTTTTGAAAGTAAGGGCTAGACAGAACTAGATATAAGTAAATGGCTATAGATTCTGCAGCCTGTCATTACATGGCAATCACTTTTTAAGGTTGTAAATTGGAAAATAAAAGATTTCACCTGCTGAAAATTTCAGCAGATGTCAACAAATCGAAAGAAATAATAGATCATTTTTAGGTCCAAGAAAACCAGATGTCACAGCATGGGCTTGATAAACTACGCTAATGTTTTTTACCGCCACGTATATCCAGTGTCCCTTGCATCTAGCTCAACGACTGGCTTCAGGTACCAACTCCGCAGTGAATAAGGCGTTGCTGTCACTGCTCATGATTTTTAAATGGTAAAACAAGCTTGTCCAATTTGTCCAAGTGGTCAGCAGAGTGTCCTGCGCAAACAGACATGATTGTCCTTGCTGGGGGGTGCTATGTAAACGATGGAAGGTTTTCAGTGACGCTAGCTAAGGTTCACCGAACGAGAGGATCAGTGTCAAAACTTCTTCAAGTCTTGAAGGTATTGGGCCAAGCCATCTTGGAAACTCGGGACGGATTTACAGCTTGCAAGGGCTCGTCATGTAATCACTCGCTAAACATCAAGAAGCTAACTATAGCAAGAGACAACGCGGCAAAGAGCAATCTTTCTCTGTATCGTCGTCCCCATCAGAAAATTGCTTCTTGAAGCCTTCCATTTCCCGAAGGAAGAAACAAGAAAAGAGGGGCGAAAAGAAAATGAAAAGAAAAGGGGAGGAATGGGGATGGGGAGAAGAGCATCCAACCTATAAGGGAAAGAACGACGAAAGATGGTGAAGGTGAACCTCGTTATTAAAAAGTACCATCTTTGTTATAGCACAATTTACGGTGGTTTAATTGGTACGTTGTAATGAAAAGTGTTGGGATCGATTTGGAGCGAAAGTGGTCTTTCCTACACGCATCGTAGCGTTGTCGTTCCTCCAATAGCTTCATTCATTAAAGCGGCCAAATCGAATTTTGTGCATGGTTCGGCAAAAATATCGTAGATCTAAGACTGTGACAGATTGCTACTTTAAAAGGAAAAGAAAAACACAGATCCGCTATTAAACAGTGTTTGGTTTATGGGAAAAAATGAAATAATAAAAAAAATCTACACGGATCAGACATGAGTGTACCGAAAAAACTTGGCAGTGGAACTCCGTCCAAAGAAGAATGATAATTTTGGTAGAACAAGAAGCATCAATAGGCCATTTTCCACGTTACAACACTTCCGGATCAGGCCAAGGATTAAACGAAAGAGACGTCCATGTTGTGGGTAGGAGGCAGCCATGCCGGAGGAAGTGACGTCCCAGCACCTCCATCTGCGTGCAAATCCACTATAGGGCGTGTTTCTAAACTAGAGGGAAGAGTGAGATGGATTCCTCTAAGCCACGCCCCTCAACGTCACCAAAACCGATCAGTTTAGGAACACCACTGCCTCACTTGTCGTTCTCAACATTAGAAAAATTAGCAATAATCGCTGCCGCATCTATTTTCAGCAAGAGAAATGTTATTAAGAACATAATACAAATGGTTATTAATTTATGTTTAATTGGAATTTGTTTCTAAATTTAGACATTTTCCATATCTCACTTCCTACAGTTTAGAAACACGACCATCTCGGCTACTAATGCGTGATGGCAGCCATGTTGGATCAGTAAGTGAGCGAGAAAAAACTTGCCTCACTTTCCTCAGCAACATCTCAGCTCCATGACGTCACGCCTACGCAAAGTGGGAGGAGTTTGGATCAGTCTCCTCGAGTTAAGAAACCGTAGTTTTCCTCACTTCCCTCAGACATCCCTCTAGTTTAGAAACAGCACCCTAGTCAAGTCCAGGTCAAATCTTTTAGATAAAACGGAAACTATAAACGGTAAATCATGAAAAAAATTAATCTCCGTTTATTATAGTTTGCTTTTTTACTAAAGTAAATGCTTTTTTTCGTCGGCTAACAACGGAAACAGAAATTTTTTGTAAACTCTATTGTTTATAAATCCACTAGTCACGTGCTTCCTTGCAGTACTCTGATTGGCTGTCCGGGCTACTTTGGCGGAAATGGGTCCTGTGACGTCATACCACGGTGCGACTCAATGTATGCTTCGAAAAACAATATTACCAGAATTCGGGCATGAACCATCTTCCCTAGTCGCATCTCTCTCTAGTGTTCTCTCATCACTTTCTTCAACATCAGAACGGTACCAGATATAGAGACGACACGGTTTTGACCATTGCATTCAGCGACCAAAAGTTAGTTGAAAAACACGGCAAATTAAAATATCGTTGCTTCCTTATATCGTTGGTAATAGGCTTTCTCGACGTACCTCAATGAAATAACAACATTTGATCGTCGCATTTAAAAACTACAGGAAAACATGCAACCGTAAAAACAAAAGGATTTCGTTAACGAAATAAGGTTCATTTAAAATAGTCTCGCTACCACGTTAGGCCTAAAAAATTTGGGCATGAAAACTGAAAAGTAGGCCTAAGTTCACGTTGCTGTTTCATCAACAACACTATATTATGACGTCTCTTCCGTCACGTTGCTCGCCACCACTGATCCATATACTTGGCGAGCACGGCAACGCCGAACACTATGTGCTGAGCCGCTACTTACGAAATTAAAACGGCAGGTAGAAATTAGGCCTAAAAGCTGATAATTAGGCTACGCCTAAAATCTAAAATAGGCATAAAAGAAAATATAATATAGATCGCTGTTGCAGTGCGCGATAAACGTGTGTACATCGACATATTCGGAAGTGCACAGAAGACTGGTTGCGACTAGGTATTAGTATTAAAGAAAGATTCAGCGCATAAAATAAGGACGTAAACCTAAAAAAAAAACACTTAATGCTGTAAAGGAACAGAAACACGAAAAAACATGTCAGCCATCTGTGTCGCACTGATACTTGTAAAAAAAGGTTCCATCTCTGTAAGCCGTAAGAAAGTTAATGCTGGAAAGGAACAAGAAAAAGACGTGTAAGCCATCAGCGTCGACGTTTGAATCTCCAGATTGTTTTTTTGCGATGCTGGAGATTCATTTACACGCATTAGTGCAACGCTGATGGCTTACATGTCGTGCTCTTGTTTCTGTTCCATTAAAACATTATGTTTTTCAAAAAAGAGTGACATCCGTATTTTACAGTGTAAAATAGTACATTCCTCCCAACGCCATTTTTCTCGATCCACCACATCAAGTACGGCCCCAAAGGTCTATTTCCTTATCGTTAGTCAATCCCTTGGTAAAAATCCGTTTTAAAATGTTGCGTCTAAGAGATTTTCTGTTGGATATAGGGGAACTTTATGTACGTTCTTCCAGAACGTATATGATCCTTTGCGCGTCTACAATGACCTTGAAGTTTCATCTGTGTGTGCACATGTAATAATTTTAATCGTTTGCTAATAATTACTATGAGATCAAAAATTTAAAAGACTAATTCGGTAAAAATTAAAATGAATAATGCCAATAGATCGCCGAAGAAAAATTATAATATACTAGCCTAACAAAATTATGCAGTGTGATTTTAAAATACGAAAATCATTCCGGTTTGTGACGACGCATTCTTTAAGTTGATGTTTTTTTGTGTACTATTCCCAAAGCCAACTAGACAGTAGCTGCGTTCGTCGCTGCGAAAAAGGCAGTTATATTCTCAGTTGGCCTTGCCGGTGATAAAAGCGCGGATGGCGATCTGCGCGTGGCTGTTATAATGCAGGCGGAATGTTATGAAGTAAGCCGGGAGTCCCTTTAAGCGTTTTTTAATATTAATTTTAATATATATTAGCTGCAAATTAAAGAGACGAACGAAGATCGTGATTGGTCAATTAAAGGTTTTTCAGTCCTTGTGCTTCATATTATCCCGGGTAGTGCTGCTTTTCTGAAAACATGGGGGAAAAGTAATACCTGTTTCCATCAGTGGCACCAGAAGGCGTTGCGTGTCAGTCTCTCGTAGGAGGCGAAAGTTGAAATAAAAAATGGCGATCTCGCTAGCGTCTCTTAACCATGGTAATAGCGACAATACCATCTGGAATTGACGAAATAGTCTTGCGTGGAGAACATGTGACGTTGAAGAACTTATTCTGTGTTCTATGGAAACCGCATTCAGTTTGTTAAAGAAATGTGAACTTCCGTAAAACGATTCAGCTATAGAGTGGCTCGCTTGGTGGACTTCTCGTATCACAAAACCGTGCGTTATACTTAGCTCAACTAAAACACATTTTAAAGGGCAATTACATCCATTTTGACATGCATGCTTTACTTTTGGATCATTTACACAATAACTAAACACAAGAATTGCGGTAAGAATACGTTACGTACGTCCGATACAACAATTTAATTATTGCATCACCAAAACACGACACGGAAACCGCCATTGTTTTGCTGGAACGCGCAGAAATTAATGCCGACTGATGTCACTCTTCGATTTCGACTCGCAGCCGATTGAGATAGCTCTATTGGCTGTGAGAGCTCGAGCGTCTGACGGCCTTAGCTGGCCGACAGTTGTAGTGGCCAGCTAAGGCCGTCGGACGTTTGAGCTCTCACAGCCAATGGAGCTATCTCAATCGGCTGCGAGTCGAAATCGAAAAGTGACATCTGTCGGCATTATTTTCTGCGCGTTCCAGCAAAACAATGGCGGTCTCCGTATTGTGTTTCGGTGATGCAATCATTAAATTGTTATAACGGACGTACGTAACGTATTCTTACCGCGTGCTTGTGTTTAGTTATTATGTAAGTGATCCAAAAGTAAAGCATGCATGTCAAAATGGATGTAATTGCCCTTTAAAACTGAATTCTGGACTTGATAAGAAAAAAACTTGATTAGCCAGTTCTGATCCAGCTTGTAATTAATTTAACCTCCTAAACTGACCTGGGCACCAACTTTTTTAAAGTGGTTAGTTAAGCAAGCATGAGCATTTTGTTTTTGAGACGATAAATAGTTTCTATCTCCATGACGACGTTCAGTAACGTAAAGTTGGGTTCAGTGACGACGGCACTCTCCAGCGGAAATCGTTGAAAGCTGGTACTAGTTTTACCCAAATAATTTGTCTTAGCAGAGAAAGCGAGCAATCCTGATGTAATTATGATGTAAAAAGCCAAGAGTGCTACAAACCAATTCAGCACGACGTTTCGACAAATTTCTTTTTTCGTCATCAGGTTTCCAAGATTAATTTTATATGGCAAAGCCACCCAGTCGCCTCTTGTCAAATGGTTACATCATCTATATAATAATCCTGGAGGCCGGCTAAAAGAAAGGCTAAAAGGAAAACCGGAAGGACAACAATCACTTCTCCTCTCCTCATTCCCGCATTGAAAATGCACTCTCCAACTCTACCTGCATGGAAACAGGAGGCAGGCATGAGTGGTCGATCAACTCAATAAAGGTTCAATCTAACAAGTCGTCGGGCCGAACAATCACTTCTCCCCTCCTCACGCCCGCATTGCAAATGCGCTCTCCCATTCAACCTGCATGCAAACTGGAGGCAGGCATGAGTGGTCGATCAATCTGACAAGTCGTCGGGAAGAGTGCCGGAAAAATGTCCCGGGAAATGTGTCATGACCGGCCTCGTGTATAGCACGGGCTTCCTCTAGTTATAAGTTAAAGACGACAAAAAAACCATAACTTCCGCTCTCAGAAGAGGCAGAAAAATATGGCGAAGCACAAACCCAACCCGCTTCTTCGGAAAACAAGTTGCAAGTGAGCTGTATGCTAATCTGGCTGCTTGTGTCATCATGGGGTTGTCCATTTCAAGGCTTGGGTTCTTTGGCGTTTTCTTTTTTGCTTTTATAAATTCCCAGTTTTAGATCTTTAATCATGGGGAAATATTCTTTAAGAAATATGTTACCAGGAAGTAAGAGGTTGTGGACTGGTGGTTGATGCATATGCAATGCATCACTAAAGTATCTAAATTAATGCGAGCACGAGTTTGTTTTTCTTTGAACAAAACTTGGACGTCGTCCGAGTTGGGGGTGTGCCCTGTGGCAAAACGGTGCGGTGAAATTCCGGTGTTAAGACAATGTTGTACTGGAGAATTGGCCTACTCGACTTCATGTTTGAAATTCGATTCATGGGAAGCCATGCCCTCCATTAGTTTTTGTTGGCTCTGGCCTACGTAAGCGGCAGTGCATGTAGCATTCCCGCAAGGAATGCGATAAGCCGTGTTGCGCATTTTCATTTTGACGTCTGTTTTTTTTTTATTTGATGGTGCATTGCGATTCGCTTTACGTGTGAGTGGCTCTTAGAAACTAACCTAATATTACTGAATGCAATTTTTTTTTTAGATTTTCTGTGACCCCTTGTAGATATGACTAAGTATTATAATGAAAGAGAGGGGGGAGTTGATTTTTTTGGTTTTTAAGAGTCTTGAGATGAGTTGGTCAACATACCCGAGTGGGTATCCATTCTCCACGTACTTCCGCAAGAGTTAATAAAATGTAATAGGCCTATTGAGGAATCAGGGATCAAAGGACAGTTTTAACGATTTCTTGGAGGGTAGATGAAGCAACGATGAAAGGATTAATTTTCACGACGCGTGGCAGTCGGTCTTTAAAGGTCTCTGGATGGCAGATAAGAGCGGTTGAATGGAGTGGAAACACTTTCAAAGTGATGGGGTAAAAGTGCCTTTCAAAGTTGTGGAATGTTAAAACTCTTGACATTTGCTGGAACCACATTTGAGCTGCGGTTTCGCGACGTCAAGGAGTATACTTTAGGTTTAAACAAATTGGATTGGGAGAAAGGAATTTGTGGCTGGGAAACTGTAAGTCGTGCAATAACCATCCGAGCGAGTGGACGCGAAACTGAAGCATCTCCTCTCTTGCCTGGTCGCTGGTCAGTCTTCACCTTAGCACAAAGGTATAGTCTGAACTCAGACTAGCGGTGCCTTCGAAAATTAACAGGGTAGGATCAAGTAAAAGTAACTCTCGTTCTTTCCAAAGTCGTCACCAGGACGATTCGTCATCGTATCGATTTTCATTCACGAGACAGTCATAAACTGCAAGATTGTATTATTTTGAACAAAAAGCAAGAGTTTTTATTCACGTACTTGCTGTTAAGATGCGTTGAATCTTTAATCGCGATTTTCTGAAGCGTTTTGTAGAATTATAACACCAAAGACAACGTTAACTCGCTCACCTAACACAGTGAATTAATGTAAATAAATGCAACGGCCCTCCCCTCTTGTTTCTATCTTGTTTCTGATTGGCCGATAGTCGATTCGTTTGCAGTGTTAGCCCCCTTCCCCCCAATTAGCCTCAGGAACCAAGCTCAGCGAGCGTGGTTTGTCGGTTGTTTAGTTTACTGCCTGAAGCGTACAACCTGAGTTACATAGGTCAATTTTCAAAGGCATCCAAGGTAAGTGTATGTAGGAACACTCGTTTGGTTTTGAAATCACAAAAAGAGAAAACAACCTCTAGTTTAAAACCTCAAGTCTGTAGTATCCAGTTTAAAATTTCCAGTCTGTAGGCTCTAGTCTAAATCTGTCTTTCGTCTCTTATCTAAAATCTCCAGTCTTTTATTCTTCAATTTGTAGTCTCTAGTGTAAGTCGCCAGTCTAAAATCTCCAGTCTCTATCTAAAATTAAGAGAACAATGGATTTGTTTATTTTATTTAGAATGATTTGTTTACTCACAGTACGTAGTTCCTTCAGCTGGAAAATAATTCCAGCTTTTGCATTTAATGGGAAAACTATTAGAAATTACCAGAAAGGTTGAAGGTGGGGGGGGGGGGGGTAAATTTTTAGGTTGTCCCCCCCCCCCCGTGTCTATGGCGCAAAAAATGTCAATGTGGGGCCCCCCCATCCCCCCCCCCCCCCCCCCAGCAGAAAGAAAAACAAAACAAAACAGAAGTAACTTCTCGTCATTCCCCTTCACCTTCCAAAACCAGGAAGATTTTCTTTTTTTCATTTCTTTCAGGTTTTCGTCACCTTTTTGGGCTTATATTTTATGCTCATGCCTTGCTTTTTGCGCAAGTGCGCAGATTTTATGTGCAAATTTACTTCTAAGCAATAAATACTTCGCCTTCAGCTTTTGAGCTGAGGACATCTTCATCTTTTGAGATGCGACTCAACAGTTTTTGAAGACCTACTTTCAAACATAATTAATTTTACCTTTTATCAGAATCGTCGCTGTCCTGTCCCGGACAAGCCCCTCTAATATGTAACTACTCAGGGAGTGGACGCTTTGTTCCAAGATAAAACTCAATCCCAATTCCCTCCTTACTGTGCAGCTAGGGGGTTTTGTACAGAGTATCACATATTAGATACTGCACCCTGCAGCCTGCACCAGCCCTAGAGAGTCTCAGAGGTCCAACCTTTTGAGTTGCACCCCAACACCAACTGGCCATCAGGACCCAAATGGGTAGTTTTTTGTACCCGTCGGAACAATAGATTCCCATTAGGTCCCGTAACGCGCCATGTGCATACATCGGTTCTAACTGGTTTGAGCAGCCTCGTTCGGTGCATTGCTCTTAGTGCTCGGCCAGTTACAGTGTTGGCAGCAATAGGACGGGCGCGTCGCAGCTCACATATTGGCAAGGTGCACTGTGAAGTGTTGGCTTCGTGATGCACCGTGCATTACGTGTACCAGCCGTTACAAAGAGACCGTTTCCACTTTTACGGAACCTGGTGGAGGAAAACATGCTGTGGTAATATCTACAAACTAGGATTCGGTATGCTTTTATTATGGACTTTTACTTCAGTAAGATGACGTGATCAGGTTTTGAACCAATGAACTCCGGATCACTGTGCAAATTCCCCTGTCTAAGACCCATATGAAGACATCCCGAGCTCACTGTAAAGGCTTTATCCTTTAGCTAAGACACCATTAGGCAGAGGTTGCAGTCATCAATGGACAGGGAACAAACATATAGAAAAGTCTAAAATATAGTTGCTACGTCACTAGACACAAACGTCTGTCACACGCGAATAAAAGAAACGAAACAGTACAACAGCGAAAGTATTACTGTGGTTTGTGCCTATTGATTCATGAGTGGTTTGAGCGGCGAACTCGTGAAATCCGTTCAATGCAGTTCCTAGTAAAGCGCCAAAGATGAATTTAGCGATAGAACAGTTAACTGTCGATTCTTGTATGAGGCACAATCGTTAATCTTGGTTTGAGTTGATTTGCTAGCCTTTTAACGACCGTTCTGGGACAGCAGTTCTTTTGACCAACCAGGGAGGTGACGGACAGATAGGTGTGGCGGGGGCGAAAATACTCCCTTCAGTTATTCAGGATCTGTAAGGAGAAAGACGTTATTTCACATCCTTTTAGGGGAGTAAAGGGTCGGTGTCTAGACTCTTAGGCTGCAAGGACTTAGATGTTAGTTTGTACGGCGAATTCCGTGAAGTAGCTGTGCGAACGTACAGTACTAGACAACTAAGTACTGGGCTAAGAACTTTTAAGAACAGTTTGCGATCTTGTATAGTATTCAAGTCTCGTCTTTAATGCCAAGGTTTTTCTAAGTGAAGTTTGTAAAGAGAATTTTTGTGCTTGTTTGATTCTTGGACTTGTCTAAACCACGCGCAATGGCTGTTTGCCGTGACGTCACTATGAGTTAGCCAATGACGAACGAGAACAACGGCTGTTTGGCCGTCTGATTGGACTAGCTCAGTCACGTGATATGCACGTCACAGCAAACAGCCACGGCGCATGGTACAGTAAATTAGTTAAACAGGCATGAAACTCTACTTCACTTCTTCAAGAAGTACTAGTGGCAGCTTTTAACTGGAAAGCAGCGGCCTAGCTCCCTACAAATAATAGTGGCCAGGCGATAAAGTGGAAAAAAACTTGAGCATCCGAACGTAACACATTGGTTGCTCAGGAATCCAACGTCAGCAAGGCAAACACTAGAGCTGTGCTTGTTAATAATAATAATAATAATAATAATAATAATAATAATAATAATAATAATAGTAATAATAATAATAATAACTAGCTCTATTTGCGTCGACCCACGCTTCAAATAATTTAGTTGATTTCTTTCTGATTAGTTTGCCTCATCGAACCTTTCCTTCACAGTTTCACAGCAGTTTTTCGCGTATTTGAGGGAATAGTGAGATTTTGCTTCCTTCTTTATTTGGCTGGCTTATATTGTTCCCCTTATTTTTCTACCTTATTTTGTAGCCTTACTTTGCTACCTTACTTTGGTACTTGCTATGCTACTTACTTTGCTACCTTATTTTACACGGCACAGTACGATAAAAGGACTAGAACTCCTCACACCGTGTCTGGCGTCTGGGCTCCGACTTTTAAAAATGGCAGAAAAAATGAAAATTCGACACTCGTCTTTCCATCTCGTACAACAGGACCCCGACATCGTGGTCAGGGCCCGGGCTTTAATTAACTCTTCTCTCGCTACAACATTTTCGGGGCTGTCGTTTATGGAAAACTTTAAGGAACATCCGACCGTTGCTTCGCGGCGTTTGGCATCCGGCAAACAACAGTTACACGCTGCAGGCCCTCTCTTTTTGAACTGTATGTTTGCTGAATTAGTAAGTAGGATGAATAAAGACGGATTAATGTCAATTAAGATATTCCAAAACACATAAAGCGGGACACGTATCACTTACAAACAGAATTAATTTGTTATTTTGAGAAGTTTCAACAAAATTGTCTCTCATCGTCTGGATGACCTACGGCAATGTTCAGTGACGTCAAACCCCAAGCTTTTCCATTTTCTCTCTGATAGGTGGAGGTAGCTTCTTTATTGTTTGAAAACAGTTGATTTTTCCCGCAGCTTGCTACCATTACGGCCGAAACTAATGAAAGGCTTTTCTTTTTTGTCTGTTTGTCTGTCCAGGTAAACAAGTCAGTGTACAAAGAATTTTTTTTGTTCACGGTGGATTAAAGCGACTTTAAAGCAGAGGGTCACCAACTGTACTAGAAACAGTGCATTCCATACCTTCGCAATCTGTACTCCTTCCGGTACTTGACCGACGCCAGTAACTCCAACATGGCGCCAGCTAACTTCCTGTTCTCGCCTAAATGAGATTCGAGAGAGGCCAGTCACACAATCTATTTATTTATTTATTTATTTTACAAAATTATTGTAACGCACTGTAAAGAGCATAACAGCAATTTCAGATCAAAACAACAATTTTAAAATCCGAAGAAACATGGCGGCGCTTATGGTGCCCACCGTTCTCGCCTCTGCTCTCGCCTGAACGAGATTCGTGAAATGCACATCTTATAATTCGTCATCATTTCTGCGGTGTGCGACGAAGACGACTCGCATATTACAGGCAGGTTGCCGCAAATGTGAAAACGCTGTATGTCTTAAAGGGCAATTACATCCATTTTAACATGCATGTTTGACTTTTGGATCACTTACACAATAACTAAACACAAGAATTGCGGTAAGAATACGTTACTTACGTCCGATATAACAATTTAATTACTGCATCACCAAAACACGACACGGCGATCGCCGATCCATCTGTCGGCATTAATTTCTGCGCGTTCCAGCAAACCAATGGCGACCTCCGTGTCGTGTTTTGGTGAAGCAGTAATTAAATTGTTATATCGGACGTACGTAACGTATTCTTACCGCAATTCTTGTGTTTAGTTATTGTGTAAGTGATCCAAAAGTCAAACATGCATGTCAAAATGGATGTAATTGCCCTTTAAAAACGATGCAAACATCAATTTGTAAAATCGAACGGCAATTGGAAACTTAGTTCAAACTTTTTATCGTACGTTTTCCGCAAAAGTAAGAACGGGCACTATTCGACAAGTGATCGCATGCGGTCAGGAGTCTGTACGAATGGTGGAACAAAGGGTCGAATTTTGTTGGCGGCGATTCCTTCATGCTCCGTCACTCCTCCTTATCGGAACTGATGTGATTCAGTAGCGATACTGCTACACAGATTTCGTGCGTTTCTGTTCCATCGAGCAATTTAGCGAAGCACGAGTATGGTGCAACGTCAACGTCAAGTATAACTCTTTGCACGTTGTATGTCTCGTTTATGTACACAAAATAGACGTTAATCGCACACCATACTTTTGTTTTGCTGGATAGCTTCCTGGTAAAGAAACACAGGGATTCATTAAACATTCTTGCAAATGTTCACTGGTTTATGCTATAAATTTGGAGCTATGACGCGCTCCCAGACGAAGCCATGGAGCCAGAAAGCGAAAACGATAATTTTGTTAGGTATCTCGGATCAGAAGTTCCCTGGGCTGAGGAAAGGATTGAAGCCGGGACCTCTGGTACATGAGATACTTGCCCCATCGTGGTATAAACTTATCGGATACATACTAGCGTGTGTTTCGAGTCACATCTTGTAGTATTTGCGCACAGTTTTGAGCGTCACCTCTTGGGAGACATGAGACCAATTTTCTCCCAAAGTTCTGATGACCAGCAAGCATCTTGCACCACTTTAGCGTTTTAATTTAATAAATGGGGTTGGAACAAGTTGAGGGACTAAGGGGTCTTGAATGGTCTTTTTCGAGCGTGGGTGTCAGCAAAAATGGACTCTTGATAAATTGGGTCTCCATGGCTTCTTGCCTCATATAGTATTCCGTGCGCTCGCTCGCATTGCCTTCTAGAGGGACGCCAGATTACACCGTTTACGCGTGTAGCCCTAATAAAAAAAAACAAGGGGATTTTAGGCATATTAAAAGATGCCAACAAACTGTATGCAATTTGATGTTACAAGTAATAAAAACTAAGTACACGTTTACAATGTAATGTAGTATAAAGGCTTTTGTCGTTAGTAATGCGCTGTGCGAACCATGAAAACTTGCGTTCTGACCATGGTATGAACAATATGGAACAAGCTGAGAAGCTCATTGTACTTCGGACCGCGCTTCACTGAGGTATAGAGTTCATTTTCATGTCAGGGTGAGAAAATGCATTCTTTGAAACCAAAGTAAATAGTCTGCATTAATTGTGAGAATACAAGATACACTACTCTGAGAAATCTGTATTCAGGACACGATTTTAGTACATGATTCTTCCGCCCCTCCCAACACACCCTTTTTTTTTCTCATAAATTTTGTAACACGCTATACACGTATAGTAAGGCGCCACTTCCTGGTGCGCCTTGCAGTTACAAGCGCTGCTTATGCACTCTCTCAATAGAGCAGCGTCAAGTGACGTCATATTGGCTACAAGAGAGATGGCTACAAGGGGCACTAGATTAAAATGGAGGGGTAAACAACGGCTTTTCTAGTCAAGGCAGTGCTTTGAGAGCGGATTTCGTAGGCTTAAAAAACCGTTGTTTTCTCCAATCCCATACGCTGCGAGATTGTATTCGGAAAATAAAGATTCCACTTGATAAAGATCGGAATCAAGAGCCCATTTTTGCTGACACCCACGCTCGAAAAAATGTCAGCATCTGTCAACAAATCGACAAAACTCGCGCATTATATGCCTAAGAAATCCACTCTTAACAGCATTGTCTTGAGTAGGACGCCCTTCTTTTCCCCCTCCAGTGACCCTTGCAGCTATCCCAGTAACTGGCTCCAGCATAGAGTTATATACAATAATACAACGTTGTGTCACTGCTCTATATCCGCCTAAACGCGAGTATTGGCAGAGCGCCAACATCCGGGTAGCGAGCCTGCTCCACTATTCACCCAGTTGGAACAGGATCGCACCTGTTAACCTGTCACGTGACATGAATTCTGGAGGGGATTCCCCCTCGCTGGCGAGTATAACAAAAGGCCCGCATGGGACGAATCTTCAGTTGGTGTTGGAGTGGTAGCCTGCAAACTGTCTCTATGGAACTAAACCCAGGGTCGGTTCGAGGGGAGAACTTGATGGCGATGCCTAATATGTGATGCTATGTGTCTAGTCCCCTAGCTATGCAGTAAGGAGTGAATAAGAATTGGGCTTGACTCGAAACTTACCGTCCACTCCCTTAGCATCTCACAATTTGTTCTTAATCGTGCTTAGTTTGATTTTGGAAACGCTGTTTTCCGCATCAATTACTGGTTTTTATTCCTATTTTTAAAGATTGTTTCGTTTTTTTTTTTTTTTGCACGACCCTTACCCACAGGCGAATATCTGCTTTTGTGGTGCGAGGTTCGTCTTTTGCCAATGCTTTCCTTGTAAACTGAGGAGTTGAGGAAAGTAAACTCCACTTAACTGCCTCGACAGGGACTCAAGCCTAGAACTTTCCACTTACTAGCTGTAACTGCTATGCTGTTGGGGTGGCTACAGGCTCCAGCTGGTTTTAACAACTGTTCAATCGTTCTCAGTGATGACCCAAAGGCCAAAAAAAAATACACAAGGAGGGAAAGCATCTTTCTTCTTAACCACCACACTAGAAAGAATGAGTCACCACTGAGAAAGATTGATCAGCGTTTAAGCTCGGCTGGACAACATCCAACATCCGCCCCGGTAGCGCACTGGTTAGAGCTCCTGGCTAGTAAGCGGGAAGTCTTGGGTTCGAGTCCCAGTCGGGGCAGTTGCTTTTTCTTTCTTTACCAGCCTAGTGTATCTGGTATCCTCACAATACCTGTCTTCAATACAGACTCTTTGCTTCGTTTGCCCTTTATCTTGTGATTTATTCTTTACTTATTCATCGATAAAGCAATTTTGGCACAGCACCACTCCCGCTTCCCTCCCCCTTACAAATTCTAGATCCCACACTTTGTGGAACTTTCGTCAGAGTAGCCTATAGAAAAAGAGTTTTTTACGTATTTCGCTTGGAGGTAAGTCTCTTTTAATCGAATGCGTAGCTTCGCTCATCGCGTCTGCGTTCTAGCATCATCGCCAACTTAGCGAATCAACATCGATAGGCAAACATTAGCAATCTCAAGGGCTTCTTAGGTGCCACCCTCACAATGAGTGGGTCCATACATGCAAACCCACCTCACGCCCGTTCTCGCTCGTGCTGTGATTATTTAGTTGATGCGCCACCATTCGACCGGAAGCTTCCCTAGTGGCCGGAAGTCACTCATCTTGTGATGACATTGACGCTCTCAAGGGAAGGCACGATGCTTGGTTGCGAACGCTTGAATAAACCTCAAATTAGACGTCGATGAAAGCTTGAGGAAAAGAGAGAGTCGGTTGGTCCATCTTCCCTCTTTGCTTATGGCAACCCAATATCGTTGCATGGCCTTCAAAATCCACCGTTTTGTTCGATTTTGTTATTGATTAGGCCCAAGAGCGGCATGAAGGAGGAGTCTACCCTTTGTTCAACAGTTCGTACGGAGTCCAGACCCAGGCGGCCAATTTTAGGAGTATAGTCCGTTTTTATGTTTGTTGGAAAACGTACGTTGAAAATTACGCTTTGGGTTACCTAGTAAACATGTTAAACGGGACGGAAAGCCAATGGGCTCGAAATTGGTTAACATTGGTAAACATGTGTGAGAAATATTCCTTGTGCTGCAAACAGTCTGTAACACTCCTACCTGTGACGCTCCCGGATCGCTGTAATGTGTATACAAATCCAAGTTTTCAAACAACCGTTAACTCAGTCACTTTCCTAACTCGTGTCATACCTTTCTGCACGCATGTGATCAATCTCATTCTATAGTGTCCGTGGCCTATCTTGAGTTTGCCGCGGAACGATAATCGATTGTACGTTTTTGGTACCAGAGTGCCTTGTTGATATCCAAGATGGTTACAAAAACAATGGCGGCCATCGACTAAAGTCGCCCCCTCCAGGAAGACGTAGCCGCTCATAAAATACTTGCAGGACTCAAGATACGCCGTGTACACATTAGTTGCTGTTAATTATCTGTCACTCTAATGGATTACTGTTCATCAAAGCTTGGCAAATTCTTGATTGGCTCAATTATGCCACTTACACTGTTGCACTGTTGAATCCCATACTCACGTGAACCCATCATTTACTGCTTATGACGCCATGTACACCTTCTTCTTCCTCTTTTACCACTGTTTTCTATATTACAGTGTGTTCGGTAACACGGGTGTAACACTGTGCGGTGGTATTAGTGGCCGATTGGGTAGGTGCACCATTACAAGTCCAAGCATGTATCAGTTCTCAAGAACTAGCGTTTACACGAACTTAAAACGAGGAAGCCATTTTGTTTCTCGAGCCAAGGCCGACCGTTGTAGAAATTCATGTTTGCCTCCCGACTCTAGCCAGTTCTCGCGCGTGCCATTGCTTCTTAGCATTGCTTTGGTAAAGTAAGATTTTGGAGATGTTAAATCCACTAGGTTGAGGTCAAGAGCTGAAACACGCTGCTTCTCTCCCGGACGGCCTTGTGCAAACAGTGGAATACAAAGCTATAGAGCAGTGACACGATATAGTATTATAGTATATAACTCTATGCTGGAGCCTTAATGGGTTAGCTGCAAGGGGCACTGCAGAGGGAAACAGAAGGCTATCATACTGAAGCCGATGTTGTGAAGAGTGATTTCTTAGACCTAAAACGCGTGATTTTTGTTGTTGGAGAAAACAACGTTATTTTAAGCCTAAGAAATCCGCTCTTCCGTCGTTTTCCCCTCCATTTTTATGTAGTGCACCTTGTAGTTATGCCCTCCAAAACCCATACTGGTGCCAATATGGCGGCAAATATCACTGCTCTATAGATAGAACATGGATACCCCTACGTTCTCGGACGTGTATGGCATTTATTCGCTCCTGTTAGGCCGGAGTCGTCGCCATGTATTCTACGTTCTACTTCCGCTTTGAAAGGTTGTACGGAAATGTTCAGTAAACATGTCGGCTTTAGCAAGCCTGAGGCTCAGGAGGACGCAAAGTGAGCAAGCGAATTCCATTCTTAACCATTAAAGGCGCCTTTTCATCTTTTCAACCCTACACGCAGGACCGTAGAATCTTCGAGAAATGTACACAAATTAGTGGTAGATTTAAAATGGAACAACAGTATTGCAGCAGCGCCGCGATTTGCATAACTAAAACGAGATCACGCGACCCACATCGGCATATTGGATGACGAGGATGTTGTGTTTAGAATATGGGCAATGCTGTCGAAATGGTGAATAGGCGCCTTTAAATGAATACAGATTGGAACGCATGACGTACGGTCAATAGGCTCAGGTAATGAATTAAAAAAATACAGATTAACGAGTACGCTAAACCAATGTTAAAAGACAGAAATTAAGTTTGTTATAACCGTTTGTATAAGTTTGTTCAACATTAAAAATGCTCGGTAAGGAGGAAGGTGGGGCGGGCGCCCCCGGTTACCGTTTCGTCTACTCTTGCGATTATAATTTTTCCTAGATTTCCATGTATTGAGAATCTTAAATATGAAATCAGCCAATAAACTAAAACAACAAAAATATACAAATACCTGAAACATTTCTGCGGACAATCGGAAAATAAAACGGGAGAGTGGGAGGAGGGGGGAACCGGATGAAGGCTAAGTAAAAAAGAGACGGAATTAAAACCAAACGAAAAATTAATTATTGAGTAAAAATTTGGTACGCTCTCGTGCACCCGGCAATAAGCTATAAAGATTAACGATATTAGTGTCACTGTGGCGCCAGGGATTTTCTTTATATTTTTCCGTGGCACCATCTAGTGACATCAATATTGTTAATTTTTATAGCTTGTTTTCAGGTGCACGAGGGCATACCAAATTTTTACTCAATAATTAAGAAGTCACGTGTCTTGTTTGATGCTTCTAAAAGTTTTGCTTTGTGCGTTTCTTTGCTTCCTGCGAGAGAGAACTCGATAGGCCTAGATACTGCAATGCTAATTTGGTGGCAACCGGCCTTTAAGCGGGTCAAACGACCAAATTCTCAACCAACCGTATTCTCTTCATCCGTATTTTTAAGTACATCAGTTTTACTTTATTATTTAATTTATTAAGTTCAAAATAATCGGCATCGTTCAGCACTAATGGTAGCTAGCAGTAGGCCAGTGAAGTAGTAAAATACCAAAACAACTTCAAAAAACGATCATGGTTCATCTGTCTTGACTCTTCAAAAAACAGTTTCCTTACCCCCACAAACGCTTGCTGCTGTTTAAAACGGTACTTGGTTTTCCTATGTAACACAGCTTAGCAACATTAGGTCAAACGTATTGAAAGGACTTACTCTCAGAAATGTGGCAACTGTGGGAGGCAAGGTCTCTCTTTGAATACTGAACACTGTATTTGGCATGCTTAGGTACCAGTCATAATTTATCGCGGTTGGGGAATAGGAGAGGGGAGAGAAAATTTGGGGTTGTACATTTTTCGAGCTACAACCCCCTAGCTTGAATTTCAGCTATGAATTTTTAGGCCTTGTTAAGGGGGTGGACTCAAAACACTTTGCTGAAACTGGAGGGAAAACACAATTCTGGGCATCAAGAATGGCACTTTCAGCAGTCAAAATTCTAAAAACCCTGTAGCTCTGGGTGCTTCCCCCCCCCCCCCCGAAGATATAAGTTCTTATAAGATTTTGACGTTATTTCTAGTGTCATCCGGTGAATAGTTCTTTAAAACCACTTTCTAAAAAAAGTTTTTACACCATGGGGGTATTTTTGCACCGGGGGGGTGGGGGGTGTTGATATTGTGAAAGGCATGGACATGCTAACTTGAACTGTCTTTTAGGAGTGCCAGTATGTATCCCTTAAATCAAAATTTGTTCTACCGTCATGAATCATGTATCTTGTTCCAAAAGTGATTCTAAAGAACACTTCTTGGAATGTTTTCAAGAACATATTTTAATTCATGCATGGCTCGTTTTCCACACACTTCGGAACCCATCGATGCGAAATGATATTTTTAAAAATTAGTCCATAGGAAATCACTCACCCTGAAAAGGCATAAGAAACGTCTATTCTTTGCGGTGGGGTTCACGACTTTAATTAGGGTCTTGGAAGGGGGTGGATGGGTGGGAGGGGGGGTCATCGAAAGTGTCGTTATGACGGGGGGGGGGGGGGGAGGGAGGGGATTGAGGCTTAATGACGGCAGCAACACCTGTATGGCTATAGGACGGAAAAGCCAAAGGTCCAACAAGAGTTAAATAAATATAGATGCGAACCTATTTACGTTGCCTTTTGGACTTATATGTCAAACTGCCTGATCGGGGAATAGAACCCACGACCTTTGAAACCAAAGGCCGAAATCCTGCCACTGAGCCGTACTGACACGGCCAAAAGGAAACGCCCATAGGCAGCATTTAACACGTGCATATACACGTGTATGTTTATAATTATATACATATGTACGTGTTAACTGCTGCCTATGGGCGTTTTCTTTTGGCCGTGTCAGTATGGGCTCAGTGGTAGGATCTCGGCCTTTGTTTTCAAATGTCGTGGGTTCGATTCCCCGCTCAGGCAGTCTGACATATAAGTCCAAAAGGCAACTAAAATAGGCTTGCATCTGTATTTATTTAAGCTGTATGATTGATGCAATGACATGACGCCTCTGTTCCCAAGGCAACCAGGCAGTGTGCGCCCGCATTGGGTGACGTCCAGAACAAGTCTGTGCGAAGCGTTACTTTTTCTTAACTAATTCCGTTTGGCCGATACCAAAGCGCTGCACGAGGCGGTTATAAGGCTCTATTAATTTTTCATGTTGGTTCTCGGAGTAAGACAGTTTCGCTACGTTAACTCAAACCTACACAAATGTTGCAAAAGCCATACGCATTAGGGAGGAGGAGGAGGCTTTCTAAGCATGTAACATTCTTTGACATTTTTAACACTATAAC
>JAHWFP010106342.1:3250-20723 GCA_023313725.1 Lithobius niger
GTAATTTCAGAACAGTGTGCTTATACAATCTTCGACAAAAACGCCTTATAAATGAGAATTTTGCAGGAAGGCGCTTAAGGGCCGTATTAATAATGGAAACTTAAATCTAAGTCTGAGCTCGTGCTTAGATAAGTAAGGGCAAAGTCAGAAGTCGACCTCAGACTTTGATTGCGTGTCTCGTATTAAAGGCCATATTCATAATTACGGCTCAGCGTGAGCTAAGCATGAGCTCGAGCTCAGCTTAGCAATTTGGTATTCACAATGACACCATAGCACAAGCTGAGCACGAACTCAGGCTTCATTGTGAGGCCGACTTTGCCAAAATTTGAGCCTCGCTCACTTCGTATACATAATGGCAAAGCCAAGTCGTGGCTCATGCTCAAAACGTGAGTCGACTAACGTGAGTTGCTAAGTGTGAGCTAGGCTCAAATTCACGCCAAAGCTTTACTTTGCTAAGTCTGAGCCTGGATATCATTATGTATACCAAAGTGAGTCTGAGCTAGGCTCAGGCTTCACCCTGACTCAGCAAAGTACCAGCTCAGACTTTGAGTTGACCGTCATTATGAATTTGGCCCTTAGACTTGCCAACATATCAGGGTTCGCATAAGAAAAAAATCCAAGGCTTTCAGTTCCTTGAAACTGCTAACCACGTCTTTGAACGTCGTTGAATTTGAATTTAATTTTTTTTTTCGTAATTTTAAATAATGCCCTTCCTTTGAGCAAGATAAAGACATATCTTGCCGTTTATTTTAAATAACTTGCATGTTTGTTGAACAATGTTCTTGCACTTATTTTTTAAATTTTGTTCTTCCATGCGTTTTCATCAGTTGTTTACTAAGCTATTACGATTCTAATGGGGGGGGGGGAGCTAGGAGAAAAAGCCAAAGGATATAAAAGCGTACCTGCTGAAACCCCATACTGCCTGATGAAATTCGAGCCAAGGCAACTGAAAGTAATCTATAACAACAGCAACAACACAGAAAAATGGTATTTTGTTCCAAGGCTTTTTTGCCCCCTTCCCCCCCTCTCTCCCCCGTGTTTTTTCATCGGGGGTTGGTTTTGTTTTTTGCCCCCCCCCCCCCCCCCATCATTTGTACTAATAAAACACGACAATTTTAGTGTTTACTAATACCGGTATGTTGTTGGCAAGTTTGTTATTAAGAAAGGTTCTGCGAAAAGTCCTTGAAAATTTATGTTGGTTTTGAAATAAAGTCCTTGACAGTGCTTGAATATTTTGTATGCAATGCAATATTGTGTGAACCTTGACGTACTTCGTCGATCTACATTGAAACTGAAGGCAGCTTTACGAGTGAAATGACCCACAGACTACAATAGTCTGACAATTGTTTTTGCATTGTTGATACTCTGTCGGAAAAATGACGGGCCATTCTTTAGCTAATAATTTCCTTTTCACGATTGTTCTGTAGTAACGTTGTAGCTGCAGTGTAATGATTTTTTTATCCTTCATTGAAAAAGTCGCTCTTCAACGTTTGTTAGTGCTCTTTGGCTTTTTTTTGGTCGATGGTGTTATCCATCCCCCCCCCTCCCCCACGACACACACAGCCACTGTTATGAAAGTCTGTGGGCCGCGCAGACTTTCAAACGGATATCTGTAGCCAGGAAACAATACTCAACAGCCGGGTCAGCTGAAAAAAAGGATGGACTAACCTGAAGTGCAAGACAATATAATGTAGGCTCTGAGGAGTGCGATTTGTAAAAAAGTGAAAGAGGGAGGGTGTGCCTCTGCCCCAACTCCCTCTTAATAATGCACTGTTTTAAAGGTGACCAGATATGCAACCAGTCAACATTTGGTGGGACACCATATACCTGAAGTGTTGATATGTGCACTATTATTTTTTATTACCTTACAGTTGGCAGGCTGGGCCAGAAGTTGTGTGTCAGTGTGTGTGTGTGTGGGTGGAGGGGGGGGGGGTAGTGGGCGTTGTATAAATTCGATATAATTATTGCAGGTACACTCGCTTGGTTTGATAATTTTACTAACAAGTCCCTAACGATAAAACTACGTTTTTAAACAGTAAAAAACAGCTCAAAAAATATAAAAAATGAATATACAAACATATGAAAAAAATTATTTGTGTAATGTTTGTTTACTGTTTTGGCATTTTCTAGAAACGTAGTTATTGCGTTTGATAAAACATACACTGGAATAAGCAAGGTTGTTCGTCATTGCTTGCCAAAGTTATGGGAAGGAAAAATTTGTCCCTTCTATTTGAATTAACTTTATCACCAACAGTTAGTTTCAGTCTTTTACATGTCTTGGTTACTCGTTTAAGACAGTTTTGCAGTGAAGCTTCCCAAAGCACGCCCAAAGCCTACTGCTGACCAGGCTTAGGATTTCTTGAGTTGACTCACATTTAGGCCCGTATTCTGAATGGTTACTTACACAGATTAAACTCCCTAATCTGTTATTACTTAGTACTTGACTTGAACTTGAGAACGTGCTTAAGTACGCGATGGTATTCTGTTACCTTACTTAACTCGAGCACTGACTCCAATCTTGAGTAACTTAAAGCTGTACTTGAGAATGGTATTCTGAACGAAAACTCAGACTTCAACCGATACTCAAAGTCAAGTTTCAAGCACAGAATCTCGAGAAAGGTACGAGGTATGCTCAAGTCTCCCTTAAGTAAGAAGCGGCTTCGCTGCTAGACCGCTGTGCATTTTAGCAGCCCTACATACGGCGGAGCAAATGCGGTGACGATTACCAGGCTTTCCGTACGGTGGACATTGCGTCATGTGTTAGAACACTTGCTACGTTTTCTATTGGTTGAAGTGCAGAGAGCAAAGTAGTATGCTTTTGTATGCGTTAAGGTTTATACTGATGGTAAATTCACAGGGAATAAATTCGTATTTGCCACTTGTTTTTACAACCAGTTTCCTTTTTTTTTGGTTTCCATAGTAAACAATAACGTACATAAACACTATGAAGCCACTTCTACTAAATCAATCTTACCAATATGAGTAGATTTCACAAAAAGGAAATCTGTATTAACATAACTTCTCAAGAATTAAAAGTAAATGCAAAATATATAAATAATAGACAGCTTTTTAAGTTGTCATCAACCAACACTTTCATGTTTAGTTCCATAGGTCTTTTCAATGTTCCACATTTCTTTAGTATAAATTTATTAAAGACTTCTAATAAATAGCTTAACATTCTAAAGTTTGCGTCCATAATTGTTGTGCACCAGTAATGGCTTAATGTAAGCTGTATTTGTGTTATATTCTTGCTGTTAATTCTTTTTCGTGTTTCTTCTTTATAAAGGACAAGAAATGCTCTCACTATTTTCGTGCATTCCACGCGATAGCTTTCTCAAAATTTACGTAGATTTCAGCAACTGTGCCAAACCGCCTCATACGACGAAAAAAATGGGGAAAAATGCGTTTGAGCTAATGATGTACAACTGAGTCATACAAGAAAGCTAACATGGAGGCAATCACATAATTTCGTATTTGTTCAATTCTTAAGTTTTTAATTATATGCATTTTACATATTATAACGAACTTAATTTAGTTAAAAGAAATACCTGCCTTTCAGTTCAGTGTAAAGGCATTTATATTTAATTACTAGAATTATATAAAGATGTTCACGTAAAATAAGTACGCGTAGCAAGCGGATTTTGGCGTGTGCATAGTGTCGTATTTCGTCAGCAGATAGCGCGGTAACACTTTCACTTTCGGTATCGCTGTTCCATTCTTGCTCTTTCGGTTATTATTTTCGTAAAATCAATAGAGTTTACATCAATGCCTTTAGAAATGGTTTACTGTTCTTGATTCCCGACTTGTATGCGTGTTTACATGGAGTTAACACCGTATTTTGTCGAGAATGTGCGTGTTATATGTTTTCCTATACGTAAGCTTATAGGAAATTTCCGAGAAACTTAGGAATGGTATTCTGTAACTCGTGCTCGGCTGAGCATGACTTGAGATCTTTTGCTCAAGTCAAGTACGAGTCGTCGTTGGGAATATGAAATTCGTACTTGACTTCAATCCGTGCTCAGTGGAGTTGTACTTGGGGCCAAGTACTGAGTCAGCGTTCGGAATACGGGCCTAAAAGTCAGTGCACTGACTTTGCTAGTCCATTATTAAGAGCCAAATTCATAATGACGGCTCAGCGTGAGCTAAGCATGAGCTCGAGTTCAGCTTAGCAATTTGGTATTCACAATGACACCATAGCATGAGCCTCGCTCACTTCGTATACATAATGGCAAAGCCAAGTCGTGGCTCATGCTCAAAACGTGAGTCGACTCAAGAAATCCTATTTGTGTTTCCGTGCATTCCTCAAAGCTCTGCTTTGCTAAGTGTGAGCGAGGCTCAAACTCACGCCAAAGCTTTACTTTGCTAAGCCTGAGCTCTGAGCCTGGATTTCATTATGTACACCAAAGTGAGTCTGAGCTAGGCTCAGGCTTCACCTTGACTTAGCAAAGTACCAGCTCAGACTTTGAGTTCAGCCGTCATTATGAAAACCGCCAAAGTCGTGGCTCAAGCTTTGCTAATCACTCACACGCAAGTTTTGAGTCTCGGCTTGGATTCCCATTATTAATACCAAACTGTTGATCCAAGATCGACCTCAGACTTTGCCCACGCAAAGTCGCCATTATTAATACGACCCTAAGAGCCAAATTCATAATGACGGCTTAACTCAAAGTCTGAGCTGGCGCGACTTGGCTTTGCCATTATGTATACGAAGTGAGCGAGGCCCAAATTTTGCAAAGTCGGCCTCACAGTGAAGCCTGAGTCCGTGCTCAGCTCATGCTATGGTGTCATTGTGAATACCAAATTGCTACGCTGAGCCGTCATTATGAATTTGGCCCTAAGTTACAGACTCAAGTTTATAACCTCTCGTGGCCAAGACGATCAAATCTCTAAACATTCTTACAAACTGATGTTAACTGGGGCAGATGTGAGCGATATGGGCCAAATCTTTACCTGAAAACGTGAACTTTGTGCAGTCGTTTTAAGCGTTGCAAAAGCGGATTTATTACACATTTACAGCCGTATTAATAATGGCGACTTTGCGTGAGCAAAGTCTGAGGTCGATCTTGGATCAGCATTTTGGTATTAATAATGGGAATCCAAGCCGAGACTCAGAATTTGTGTGCGCGCGATTAGCAAAGCATGAGCCACGACTTTGGTGGTATTAATAATGGACTAGCAAAGTCAGTGCTTTGACTTTAAACGTGAGTCGACTCAAGAAATCTTAAGCCTGGTCAGCAGTAGGCTTTGGGTGTGCTTTGGGTAGCTTCCCTGCAAAACCAAGTCTTAACTGAGCAGCCAAAGCAAGTAAAAGGCCGAAACTAACTGTTGGTAGTAAACTAAATTCAAATATAAGGGACAAGTTTGGCAGCATGGACGAGCAACCCTGTATATTCCATTTTATATTTATCAAACGCAAACACTACGTTTCTAGAAAGTGCCAAAACAGTAAACAAACGTTACACAAATAGTTTTTTTCATTTGTTCTACATTTCTTCCGTGTATTTTTTGTTTTTATTTTTGTAGCTTCTTTTTACTGTTGAAAAATGTAGTTTTAGCGTTAGGGGCTGTTAGTTCAATTATCAAACCAAACGAATGTACCTGCAACATATGATACAACGTTCAATCCCCCCCGGGGCCCACAACTTCTGGCCAGTCTGCCAAATGCCAGTTATGGTAATGACACAAATAACAGTTTACTACAATACTTCATGCAGGTGCATGGTGTCCCGATAAATGTTGACTGATGTAATATCTGGTCATCTTGATAAGAGTGCATTAATAAGAGGGAGTTGGGGCAGAGGCACACCCTCCCTCTTTCACTTTTTACAAATTGTATTCCGCAGAGCCTAAATATTATATTGTCTTGCACTTCAGGTTAGTCCATTCTTATTTTCAACTGACCCGGCCGCTGAGTACTTGGTTGTTTCCTGCTATGGCTACAGAAATCCGTACGAAACTCTGTGCGGCCCAGACTTTCATAAAAGGGGCTGTGTGTGTCTTTGGGGAAAGGGGGGGGGGGGGAGAACACCATCGACCAAAAGAAAGGCAAAGAGCACTAAAAACGTCGAAGAGCAACATTTTCAATGGAAGATGAAAAGCCATTACATTGCAGCTACAACGTTATTACAGAACCATCGCGTAACTGGAAATGGCCTGCAGTTTTCCCGTCAGAGCATCAACAATGCAAAAACAATTGTCAACCAATTGTAGCCTCTGGGCCATTCACATAACGCGGCCTTCAGTTTCTATTCGATGAAGATGTACACGAAGTATGCCAGGGTTCACACAAGATCGCATACAAAAAAATGTCAAGCATTTTCACCGGTATTACTAAAAACTAAAATAGTTATGTTTTATTAGTGCAAATTGTGGGGGGAAAAAAGCAGCGAAATAAAGTCTAATGGAAAAAAGGGTGGGAATAAAGACAAAGGTAAAAAAAGTTGCGGTAAAATAAGCCTTTGGGAAAACGAATTGTCTTTTTTTTCTGTGTTATTGCTATTGTTATAGATTAGTTTCAATTGCCTTGACTCAAATTTCACCAGTCATCGTACGAAGTTTCACCTTTGGCATTTTCCTTTGGCTTTATCTTTTAGGTTTTCTCGCATCTTTTCCCCCCTAGAAGCGTTTTAATGCCACAGTAAACAACTGATAAACGTACGAGCTTGACTGTATATTTCATGTTAAAAATTCACATACCATGCGCACAATGTCAGCTCTGACAAGTCGATGCTTTTGAAAGATTTGTCGTATGGCTATAGAATTCGATGCTTCCTCGAGTAAGGCTGTACTTTAGATATTACTGGAATTTTCAGGATTTTCTTAGACGACCTTCAAATATTCAGGCAGATCTTACTTTAATGTGAAATCAAACTACAATAATCGAAATAATTATTCTTTATGTGCCTAGCATTAGTAAATAAGGAGGAAGAACACAAGTTCAGGAGTTTTATAGTAGCCAGTTGCTTGTAAACATAGTACCGGTAAATAGCCAGTTGCTTGCAGGTACTGTACCTGTAAATAGCCAATAGCTCACCGGTACAGTACCTGTAAATAGTCAATTACTTACAGGTATAGTACCTGTAAATAGCCAGTTGTTTGCAGGTACTGTACCTGTAAATAGCCACTTCCATTAAAAAAAAAAGGACTAATATCATATCAAAAACCAAAACTGGAAAAAGGGGCCGCCAAGTTCCGAATGGTTCGGCCCTTCAAAAAAGTGATATCAACACACCAAAACAGTCGCCAACTTAATCGCATCGAACAGTACTTTGAATGTTAAATGAATACTTGAACATTGCTAACTTGGCGAATGTTTTGGTGTGTTGATATCACTCCTTTGAATGGCCAAACCATTCGGAACTTGGCGGCCCCTTTTAACAGTTTTGATTTTTGGTATGATTACAAATAACGGAAAAAGCCTCTGACAGAGAGCAGCGGACAAACCAACTTCCAAAAGTAAGACTTGCACTGCATGAGCGAGCAAACCGAGCGAAATTCAGTGCATTTGCAACGAGTACAGAAAACCAACTTGGTATGTCAAAGTATCATGAATTTGATAACAAAAACGAGCTCGTTTGATGTTTAAGGTAAGGTTTAACTGATTAGAAGTCACAACAGCATAGTCACACAAACTTTCGTGTGAGGTTTGTATTCCTGTACTGTTTAGTACACGTGAAACCTTTGATTGTAAGAATAATATTATAGTATATATATAGACTACTCACTCGCCTATTTTCGAGGCTAAATTTTTCAGCATTATTCTAGTCAGATCGTCTCCTTTCCGTTCATATTGGTACATACATCACTTTTCAAGATTTCATACTATTCCAAGACTTCAAGACTTGTATTTCATTTTTATTTTCAACGACATTTCCAGGTTTTCAAAGAGTCGCACAAACCCTGAATTACTTAATCTTTAGGTCTGTACTAAGTATAATAAAAGTATGGTTTTTACGATTTTTCAGCGATGTCGTTTAGCCAAGTAGAATGAACCAATCAGTATTTTAAAGTATAAACCGCAAAAACATGTGAATACAGCAGTAAGGTTTCACGTGGACTAAACAGTACAGGAATACTGCGGTATGTGAAATCTTGCAGGAAAGTTTATTTGTGTTACTTTGCTGGTTTGACTTCGCATCAGTTAAACCTTAATATCAAACGAGCTCGTTTTTGTTTTCTAATTTATATAATAGTTTCACGTCACTCACCCGTGTTAGATAAAAGGTTCGTTGCCATTTGATTTGCAGTCCTACATTACAAATAAAGGACAAAGTCGCTGAGAGAGAGCTGCGCACAAACCAACTTCCAAAAGAGAAACTTGCACTGAATGAGCGAAGCGAACGAAATTCAGTGCATTTGCGACGAGTACAGAAAACCAACTTGGTATGTCGAAGTATCACGAATTAGAAAACAAAAACGAACTCGTTTGATGTTTAAGGTAAGGTTTAACTGATCCGAAGTCAAAACAGCAAAGGAATACAAATAAAGTTTCCTGTAAGGTTTCATATACTACAGTGTTCCTGCACTGTTTAGTCCACGTGAAACCTTACTGCTGTATTCAACCATTAGACACGTAAATAAAACTAAAACCATACATACATCACTTTTCAAGATTTCCCATTCAAGACTTCTGGACTGGTATTTTGTTATTTTCAACGACATTTCCAGGTTTTTAAGGAGTCGCACGAACAGTGAATTACTGAATCTGTAGGTAGCAAACTAAGGCTACGGTTTTTACGATTTTTCAGCGTGACTAGCGTGACTAGCGCCTCCAATCACTCGAGCAATCGCCGTGAGCACACGTCACCACCATCTTGGATTTGCCCGGAAGTAGTTGGAGACAACAGCTTGCGGCCAGATTCGACAGATGGCGCACCACGTTTTGATCGCGAGTACTCTATAGTTGCTACCGTGGCTAGATTTCGGAGCGAGTGAATAGGGCTTGGTTAAAGCTTACCTTAAACATCCAACGAGTTCGTTTTTGTTTTCTAATTGCATTTTTTTGTCGGGGGAGGTGATTGCAGAAGTGTGACATAATTATTGGGGGGGGGGGGGAGGGGGGCTTAAGTCACATTTGTGACAAAGGGGTGGGGGATTTTCCAAATACGCCAAAAAGCGTGTGATGTGATATACGGACGGCCCCTGATTGGTCCAGTGCAATCTTTGGTTCCTAGGAAGGCTACACTGTAATAAGGACCAAAGATTGCTGAGTTAATATTCGCTGATGCAAATTACAGGTCTAACTATTCAAACAGAGGCCTAGTCACAGAAATACAGGCCTATAATTACACGTGATGCCGCCCAGTAGTGTTTCGACACACTACTGCCAAGTGTATACTCCCTAATATGCAGGGGAAAATATTCCAGAAGGAACCGTTGTAACTGGCTCGTTAGGAAAGCTACACTGACGCTCCCTTTGACATTATAGGCCATCAAAATTGCAACTTACTGAAGTGTCCCCTTTCACTGGACTGTGACGTCCTTCGTGATGGCTGGCCGTATTACGATTCCACCTAATTGGGTCTGGTGAATGTAAGTAAGTCGATTCGGCACGGTGGAGAGGGGGTGGGTGGAGGAACGAAACGCTGGCTCGTAATCGGACGAGTGTAGCTTTCGACGAGAGGCACCCTCCCACGCACCAGACCAATCAGCTAGGCAAACACTTAAAGGATCTTTTCTGCCCATGCAACGCACTCTGGCAGACACTCTGGCAAACAGACAAAGTCCTGCTTATCCTCAAGTGCTCGTTCTTACTTTCTTCCGACAAGGTGTACCAAAAGTGCAGGAAAAAAGTTTTGTTAATTTGTCAAATTGCTTTGTCTGAAGCATGCGCATGATTTCGGTCGAATTGCGACAAAATGTGCCACAACTATCGTTCAGTCTCGACGGTTTTTTTTCTTGCCTCGTTTCGTCACGATTAAGTTGGCAATACCACTAATAATTAACCAGATGTGTTATTTATTATCAGGTAGCATTTTCGTCTTAGCCAAATGGTTCTAGATTTTATTCACTCTTTGTTAAGGCGAAAAAATTTTGAAAATTGGATCCCCAACTTCACCTACACTGTACTAATAACAGTTTAAATAACAGTTTAACCGTTAGAATGGTTTTAATTTTGTTTACTTGTCTAATGGTGGAATACAGCAGTAAGGTTTCACGTGGGATAAACACAACAGAACTTTGTGGTACCTGAAATTTTACAGAAAAGCTTATTCGTATTCTTTTTCTGTTTTGACTTCGGTTCAGTTAAACCCAATCTTAAACACCAAACGAGTTAGTGTTTGAATGAACAATTCATTTATTGCGAATATAAGCACACTTGGTCAGAGAAGCGATAGTTAAACCCATCGATACCCTGCCTTAACAATTAATGAATAACTATACCAATTAAACAGACAAAAGTAGGCCAAGGCCAATGTCATATTAACCCAGATATTTCATATATTTACTAAGATCAACTTATTCTTAAAAGCAGCAAGTGTTGGTACTTGGGCGACAGCAGTCGGGAGTACATTCCAAGGTTTCACAACACGGTGCGAGAAAAAAAATTTCGACAGCCCTCTTTATGGACTAGCAATTTAAAACCACGAGTTTGGTTACCTTCACGTACCAGTAACGAGAAAAAGCGACTACTTACATAAACTGGTCAGTACATGAAGAATGGAATAAATCACACGTATTTTTTGTTGTAATGCTATTAGTTTTAATGTAAAATTGATTTTGATTGTTTTAATTTGTTGGATTTGGTCGTTACAATGCCACATGATTTTGTTAACGTTATTATATTAAAACATGGGCTGCTTGAATTTTGCTTTAAAATGCCACAAACCACGCGTTATTCTGTTTCAAAAGTTATTGAAAATCTGAGTTTTGAAGTTACTAACAGCATTGCACTCGATCAAAAAGCAGTATCGGTATCGGTGTGTATTATGTAGCCAATCCCATCCCGATAACGACGTCAATTCTTAGTGGTTCGCTTAGAAAAATGCACACGGGTTTTAGCAGAAATTTAAAACCATTGCCGTCACTGTAGTGTGGGGGCATGTGTCATTAATTCTGTGGGATCTTTGAATAAGGAAGTTTGGGATTGGTTTCAATCTCTTAGGTTCAGTGTGAGAAATAAGAATATCAATGGTGATAAGCTCAAAACTTGAGCAGAGGCCTAAAAACAAAACGACCGCCAAAATGGCTGCCAACAAAATTAAAATATTTGTATGAGGTCTACAAGAAAGAAATTAATGTCAAATAATATTTTGAGGTCGGAGAATTCAACTATAGCATCACAAAGCGTGCCTGATGTCTACTGATGTAACTATTCAACATGGCGTCAGAGATGGCTGCCTCAAAAACAAAAATCGTAAAATTGTTCTCTGTAGCGACTGAGTTACCAAATTGTTGTTTTTCTGGGGTGTATAACTCAAATAAACGGACATCAACAGTTTGCAGAGGCCTTAAAAACAAAATGGCCGCCAAAATGGCGACCACAAAAACTCAAATACTCAAATTAAGCCACAACAAAGAAATTAGTGTCAAACATGTACTTGACGTCAGAGAATTCAACTGTAGTATCATAAAGCATGCCCGATGTCCACAGGTGAAGCTGTTCAACATGGCGTCCAACATGCAAGTAAACTATCATAAAACGAATCTGACGTCCACAGGAAGAGCTATTCAACATGGATTCTAAGATGGCCGCCTCGTAGGTAAACCCAGGGACCTTCTACCGTTCTATTGAGTCTGTCGAGAAACAGTGTGAGATTTAACACTGGAGTTCAAACGCGTCTGACGCCACTGCTCCCATTTCGCGCCACGTTACTGATTCTTGCATCTCATTAGCTATTGATTTTGCTGATGAATCCACACACATTTGGACGAACGAATACTCATCATCAAACGTAAGGAGGACCTCTCCAATTGTTTAAATTGTTTTAAAGTGCATAGGGCCTTAGGGCTTCGGGCAGATGACCAGGAGTGGTTAACGCTCGTTAAACCCTTTAACCTTTTAAGTGCATTGAAGCTGCTTAAGTCCAATCAACAATGCGACTGAATTTCATGCAATAAGCACTACAATATGGCCAACAATGGGTTGCCCCACTTATTGTTTAGAAAGAACTTATCATTCCTTTGCCATCCTGCCGACCACCACGACGTTTTAACAATCAACTGAGAGCATTGTTGAAATATTAAATATAAAGGGTTTATTTATTTATTTTTTTTTGGTTGGTCTTCTATAATTGTTTGTTCCCTCCTGTCCCTCCCATGTTGAATTTTTCATGGCCCTGGACTTGCGTTGGTCCGTACAGTGTATTCGTGTGTCACTGTTCCTTTTCTGCGCATGGGCAAGGTGTGGTTTACAGCAGTTGGTGACAGATTACCCGGAGAGGTTGTGTGGTGTTGGTGTTGACTTACATGGACTTGTTGTAGGTCTTGCAGATTGGCCAGCAGTTTGGTCGTTTGGGTGACAGGATGCTGTGAGTTGGAGTTGGAGTGGTGTTTGTGTGAAATTTCCGGGACTTGTGGACCTTGTGGAGTAGTTTTGTGTTTAGTACGGGTTAGTTTTAAGTTAGTTCTTAAGGTAGTTTCTTAAGATAGAATCGAGTGTATGGCAGTTTTTTTTACCCAGTTTTGCGGTTTTTTTTTTACCCAGTATTGTACGTATACCTGGCAAACAAACTTCTCTAAGGTGTAGTAGGCCAAGATTCAAAAGCCTATTTCACAATAAAAAAACAATAATTTGACCTCATATTCCTACATGGAACAATTCTACGATTATTGTTTGCCTGCGAGGCAGCGATCTTGGGGTGAGCTATTTTTGTTGAATTGCTCCATATGTTGACGTCAAACATGTTTTATGACAGTTTATTTGAGTTATACACCCCCCCCCAAAAAAAAAAAACAATAATTTGGCAACTCACGTCGCTACAGGAAACAATTTTACGAATTTTTTTTCTGGAGGCGGCCATCTTGGACGGCATGTTGAACTCCTCCACCTGTTGAAAATAGCATGCTTAATGATGCTATAGTTGAATTCTCTGACCTCAAGAACATATTATTTGACACTAATTTCTTTGTTGTAGGCCAAATACAAGTAATTGAATTTTTGTGGTGGCCATTTTGTTTTTAAGGCCTCTGCAAAATGTTGATGTCCGTTTATTTGAGTTATACACCCCAGAAAAAAACAATTTGGTAATTCAGTCACAACAGGGAACAATTTTACGATTTTTGTTTTTGAGGCAGGATCTCGGACGCCATGTTGAATAGGTACATCTGTAGACACCAGGCACGCTTTGTGATGCTATAGTTGAATTCTCTGACCTCAAAACATATTATTTGACACTAATTTCGTTCTTGTAGACCTAATACAAATATTTGAATTTTGGCTGCCATTTTGTTTTTAGGCCTCTGCACAATTTTAGAGCTTATCACCATTGATATTGTTATTCCTGACATTGAAACTAATAGATTGAAACCTATCCCAAACTTCCTTACTTAAAGATCCCACGGGATCTTATTTTTTAACACATGTCCCCAGACTACCACTTGGAGCATTCGGAAGCTTTTGCTTTACCACCCCCTCCCCCGACACGCGCGCACGTACACTAAGTTTTCCTCCACTCACGTCAATACAACACAAAACAAGCTTTTCCCTTTGAATGCTCCGATCCAGAGCCTTCCTTTTTTTCTCTCTTTTCTTTCGTCTCCAGACCTTGATGTTTGCGTTGGTAGATGATAAAAATAGAAACTAATATTGTATTTTCGTGGTTGTCAGTGTGGTGGGGGAGGTAAGCCGCCCATGTTTTTTATTTTTGCTTTCTGGGAGTTATTCCAGGGGCACAGATCTGATTTCCAATATTTTAATTTCAAACTACATTCAGTCGTCCACATCTCAATAAAACTGAAGGTGGGCATTCCCTTTTCACTAAAGGGGAAAACGAATTTGAATAGCGGCAACGAAAGAAAAATTAAAACTCTTTGTCTAAAAATTTGTGAAGCGGAAGGTAATGTATAAAATTCGACTTTAATAACAAGATAATGGGCTATGCTGTTATATTAAAATCATTCGCATAAGATCAGTCAACAAAAGTTCAAGCACTTTTCAAGGACGTTTTCCCAAAACCATCACATTTATTTCAAGTACCTATTTTATTCAAACAAGTAGGTAAGTGTAAGGCCGATTTCTGCCTGCTTGCCATAACCCCGTTTACGTGGCCGTTTTTGCACCTCCGCCGTAATCTCGTTTGCCATAAGGTTTGCCGTAACTCTCGCATTAATAAATCTCATGAGAAATGCTCCCTACAGTTCTAATTGCGCACCTACCTTCCTATTCAAAATTTTTCGACCAAGCTTGGCCAGATAGTAAGATAAGCATGGAACGTATATTGATACCAACATTATGTAATTCTATGAATGGCCACACGTAAATTTGAAAACAGTTCGCTTGTTATTGTTGTTCTTCTAGCGTGTCAGCGTTTCAGAAAGATCTGCTGCATATACCCAAAATCTGAAACATGATATAAACAAGAAATTTCCATGGCCTTTATTCTAAAGGAGCCCACCTTTTCAATTGGTCGAGCCATTCTGGAGTTACGGGACGACCAGTTTTGTTTACATTGTTTTAAACATTGTAATAAGGGTACAATACCAATCAGCAAACGCCGGCATAGACGAAAGAATATAAAAAAGGTAACAATACTGGTGAGCCAACAATTATTCACCAGCATTAGCCTTATAATAATAATAGTTTATTGTTTAACAATGCTCGAAGTTTTTTAACAAAAAATTGTTTGAGCTACAATACATAGCCTAACATAAAAAAAAGTAAGCAAGCAAATTAATAAACAAATAATATAAATATTAATAATTACTTAGTTTATACATATTACCATTATAGCGATTATTAGTTTCATAATCAGTAATTAGACAAATTATAAATTATGATACATCATAATGATATCATAGTTGCAAGCATGTTAACTACAATTAATTTTTAAACTTAAGTATTAAAATTGTCATCTTAATGTGAAATTTAGTCATATTTTCTAATTTGATAATTTAACAATACCGGTATTAATTATAAAGGTTCTAATTATCTTTGCGTCTGTATTAATTTGTCTTTCAATTCTTTCTTTAGTTCATTATTTTAGTGGTATATATTCATGCATTTTTCTAAGCAATTTATTAAAAATGTTTGGTATATACCAATTTTTATTTCTTTTTCCATATTCATTGTTTAATCTTAGCAGCATGAATATTTGTTTGTTCTTTAAGTTTTCTTTCATGTTTGATTAATTTTATATGTATTTGAGTAATAATTCTTCGTTATAGTTATATAGTCCCTCAATTCAGTTTGTTTCAATATTTTATTTTCCTTTCGTAGTTCAATTGTGGATTTTGTTTTTGATTTATCGGCAAATAACACCTTACTTATTTTATTCTGCAGTTTTTGTAGTCTTTTTGTTAGGTAATCTGCTGTAAATCCATATAATTGATTCCATATCGTAAGATACCCTCTATCCAAGCATCATATAGTATTCTTTTATTTGTATTATTTAGGATTCCATTTATTTGGTAAATTTTTGGTAGTATGTGTCTTAATTTATTTATTATCCTTAATATATGAGTTTTAAAATTCCAATTTGAGTCAATTTCCATGCCTAAGTATCTTGTGACTTTGTTTTCTCTAATTTTGTGCATTCTTTATTACATTTTTTATTTATTTCCCCCTCTAAATTATTACAATTCCCATAGTGTTTAATAATGTATATTTCTTTATATTAATTCATCTTTGGCACTGTGACATCCATTTGTACTGTTTTTTTTTCTTTACTAATAAATAACTCGTTTTCTATAAGCCAATTGTTTAGTAAGTTAAAATCGTACTGTAAATTTTCCATCATTTTGTCATATTTATTATGTATTGAAATGAGTATTGTGTCATCTGCAAATAAAAAAGTTTGTGTCGGTGAAGACTGTCTGTAATATCATTTGCATATATCAAGTATAATAAGGGGCCTAGAACTGATCCTAGTGGTACTCCGAAGCTTGTTTTGTTAAGTTTACTATTTTTCCCATTTAATTGTACCGTTTGTTTTTCTATTTTGTAGATAGCTTTTTATTATATTATAGATTTTCCCTCTTAATCCTACTTTTTCACGTTTACTTAATTGGCGGAGCGAGCGAGCGAAGCGTAGCCTATAACGGACACCAAATTGCAAAATGTTGGTTGGTCCGTTGGTCCGTTGGTCTGTTGGTGTGTTGGTTGCACGTTTTTAGTCTGGGTGGAGCCCAAACGAAAGGTCGGATTGTAATGAAATTTGGTACAACGCTTGATACCCCAAACAGTATTGCGGAGCCAAAATTTGACGTAAATCGAACAATTATTACGGGAGAAATAACAAATTTTCGAATTTATTTATAACACTCACCATTGTAAATTTGGAATCGTGAATAGTTAAGGAATTCCGACGAAGCATACACTGTGCTGTTGGTAATCAAGTGAACTTTAAAAAAAAAGCCAAAATAAATCATCGTAGCTTCCTTATAGCTAACAATCTTTTTTGACATAACTCAACGAAATAATAACATTTGATCATAACACTTTAACCACTAGAGGAAGACAAGCAATGGGGAAAAAACCAGAAGGATTCGTTAACGACTCACATTCGTTTCATGTAAACCAATGCTGCGTAAAAGAATGCTTGCAGGAATTCAGCCAACATGGCAACCAAAGTGGCGTTGATGCTATCATCGGGAAGATCAAATTTGAAACATCAAATCACCGCTGCAGGAGGAAACCGTTCATATAATAAGACAGTACACAGCAGACTACGTATTTATATCACAACACAGAACAATAATTTGGCATCGTATTGTAATTTCAAGATTTCTAGATTGCTATGGAAACTACACTCTCCATCCCATGTTGCCAGAATAAATAGGCCTAACATCGAACCCAATAAGCCTAATTTCTCTACTGGTGTCGCTTACGAAACTAAAACGGGACTAACAATTAGGCTTAAAATTAGGATTTAGAATTATTTAAATTGTATGTTCACAGCCAAGCTAACACCGGCTGATCAACAATTGTAATAATTCCAATTTAAAAAAAAATATTAGCGTTTGGCGTTACAGTACGTGCCAGAGGTGTGCGCTTCAACATTGTCGTAGAAGGCAGCGTAGAGAGCCGCGGATGTTTCGAATCTTTTGATTGTTGTGAAGTACTAACGTTACTGGTGATTGTTTAGCTTGCAATTAAATGCTTTATTGTTAATATTTTAAATCTAGGACATATACTCTGCAATAAATATAAACAATGTAAGCATTATTGACGGTGGCACGTTCTTTGCCAGCTTAACCACGGCGGCACGTTTTAATTACCAGCTTAACCACGGCGGCTAACGTTGTATTTTACTACGACGGCGACGGCGCAAAGAGGCTGCAAATAACGAAACGGATACTAAATATGGGTGCAAAC
>JAHWFP010106435.1:0-14421 GCA_023313725.1 Lithobius niger
TTATTTTTCTTAATGATTTACATTCAAACTCGGAAAATACATCCCTGGGCAAATTTGCGGATGACGTAGAGATGCACAGTCAAATTATTGACAATGACTCGATTTCGGGTTAGTAACTGCAACCACCGAGCTTTTAACTTGGTCTTCCTCGTGGCAATTGCCAATTGCCCTTACGAAATGTAGCGTACTACATATTGGAAAACCTAATTTTAAATGGGATTATCGACTTTCTCCTCTTTTTGTTTTACCACACACAGAAACTGTTAAAAATCTTGGCGTTTGGTTTACATCCGATTTAAAAGTGAGAACTCGCTCTAACCATGTTGCAAAGATGGCTAGCCAGCGCTCTGCATGGATTAAAAAGGTGTTTACCACAGGTGATGTCGACACACTTGTGTGGGCTTTTAAGGTGTATGTCAGGCCTATTCTTGAGTATGCAAGTGCTGTTTGGTCGCCTTACTTGAAGGGCGATATAAACCTAATTGAATCTGTACAGCATCGCTTCACCAAGTCACTTCGTGGTTTAAAGGAGTTTTCCTACGCCAGGAGGCTTGCATTAACTAAATTAGATTCACTCAAATTACGCCGTCTGAAGGCTGATTTGTACCTTACGTATTCATTACTGCATGGTCTGGTAAATGTTGACTTCTGCAGATATTTCGAGCTCCGTGCTAATAAACGTACGCGTGGTCCTTCTCTAACACTTGTTGCTGGAGCGTTCCACACTGACTGCCGGAAGCACTTTTTTGCTAACAGGGTTGTCAAGGTGTGGAATGATCTACCTGGCGAGTTGGTGACAGCAACCTCGTTACTTTCTTTCAAAACGAAATTACGGACTGTAGATTTGTCTAAGTACCTGTCTGTTTTTATGTAGTTTAGTGTTTTAACTTTTGTTAGTGCCATACTGGCTTGTTTTACTGATACTGTTGCCATGTTTCTTTATTTTATTTATTTTATCTTTTTAACTGACCCCAGAACATTGTTCTGTTAGTTTTAACTTTACTACTCTCTTGCTTGTTTGCACATCTTGTTTTTATTTATGGTTGCTTAACAACCTTAGGCTGAATTTTAGTGACCCCGGTCCATTTCAGGCCTGTGTGCTAAAGCACCAAATGTTTTATTATTATTATTATTATTTACATTTTCCTCTCAATCTGTCAGGCGATTACTCGAGAAGGGAGGTAGGGCGGGCTTAGGTTAAGTATGTTTTGGGCTAAAAAACCATTTTTAACCGGCCTGGCTGGGGGACGGCAAAATGTTCTTTTCAAGTTTGCCAAACATATTAACCTGATAATTTAGCATTATCAGTAGACCTCGTCAAACGTTGTGGCTGGCACCGATCAGACGGTGCGCCCCAGGTTGCAAGCAGGCTTCCCCCAAAAATTTTTATTGTGGTAAAAATTTGCACTTCGTTTAGAACCGGATGATGAAACAGGAACTTGGACCTCTTTCGTGGGATTTGGACTGTTGTTAAATGAGGGATCTTGCTTCCTTCTATGGTTGGCTTGTTTCCATCTGGGATGGCTTGCTTCAGCTTCGTTCTGATTGTGTTTAAAGGGGGCTTTAACCACAGGTCTGGCTGTGCCGTTTGGTCCCAGCCGGTGTAGTCCTTTATATCTTCTCTTGACATGTTCCTCAGGTAGTGGGAGGTGAATGTCGTTGAATGACGCTAGGGTGCGGCTTGTAGCATTTCTTCTGTTGGAATGGCGATGGTAATCATCGAGGAGGTTGGTTTTGTCTGTTGCCTTGAATCCTTGGTTTTAGGGCTAAGCGGTAGGCAAGGACTGTTGGGCCTTTGAGTTTGTCGGTGTCGAAAAGGTCAGTGAAGAATCTTAAAGGATTGAGTGGAGAGGGATTGATTGGATTGATTTTCCATGTGAAAACCCCAGTGAAACCAAATGGACCAGTGGCTGACATACTTTCAGTTTGTTGGATCTCTGGTGGCTTTGAAGTGATTGTGGATTCGGGTCGGGCACGGCTGTGACGAGTTGACAGAGGAGAGGACTTCGTTCGTCTTGAGGCTTTTATGTAAACGTGGGTTTTTAGCCACGAGTGAGACAAGTCGTGATGTTAAGAGTGACGGTTGTTGGTATCTACTTCAGATGTGGGGTTAGCCATGATCCATGCGAGAATTAGGGTGGACTGCCACAGTTGTTTGGGTCTTCATTCGTGGCATGGGGATGGTCACGGTCGAGACGAGCGGCCTGAGATGAAGGCGTTTTCTGACTTGAGAACTTCACTCATTTCGTGGATTATAGTCACGAATGAGACGACCGTTGGTGTAGACAGCCGTGGACGACTTAACCTTCACCCGAGAAGTAGGTTCAGTCATGGTCGATCTTCTGGAAGAGGAGAGAGCGTCATCCATTGTGACTGTTTGCTCATAACATGGGGTTAGCCAGGTTGGATACAAGTACCGGTTGTAAACGAGCGCCACCGAAAAACGCCTGTTTTTCAAAAATTAGAAATTTTTTTTCTTGGAGCACCCAAATGCCTCGCCGAGGCATATTCAGCCGTTTTCTTAATAATGGACCGAATCGGCCCAAATTTTTAACATCAATAGCCTGTCCAAATACAAGACTCTTGGGGATGCCCGAATCCGGACTTTCCACCCGGAAGAACCTTTAAACGACGTTTGAAGATCATCTCAAAGCCACAACAGCCCACTTCAACAGGGCCGCCATTGCTGAACTCTGTATTTTTGTATTTTCATTTTATTCCTTTTCTTTTAGGGCAAAAAGCCCGAACATACTAGCTTAGTGTATTGTAAGAGGATTTATACAGACAACCAATTTGTAGTGTGATATTTTTTATTGTGTTTGTCGGCCGCAACCCATATGAAAAATTTCCACAACGATCGATTTAAACTTAAAAATGTTAAACATTAAATGTTCCCAGTAACTTAATGCGTTATCATTCAACTAAGCTAGTTTATTTAACCGCATTTATACTTTATTTATATTCTTTTACCCCCAGAAACGCTACCATATGTCCAAACGTATAAACGTATTACGACCTGGCATTCTACCGGACACGAATTTTTCAGTGTATATATATTTATTTTAGTTCTCCTCTGACCTGACCGAGACCTACCGAATGCCACAAATAGCTTGATCTACTATTAAACACTAAAAGAAATATTTAAAAGATCTGTTCAACCCGTTTCCGAATGTCAAATTGTGCAAAAACTTCGAATCCTCCATTTTTGCCCCCCTCCCCAGCCAAAACTAGTTGTGGTGTTCAACACTGCAGTTTACCGTTAAAGCTTGTTTAATTTAATAGCAATGTTCTATGCATTACCCAAAGCCATGTAATAAGTTTTAACAAGAGCCTAATCACGTTGCAATCATGTAAATATGGAATCCATAGCCAATAATACAAAGTAAAGGCCTATTTCCAAAAGTTCAATTGAGTGAAACTCAAAACAGGCCTATCTTTTCCGTCTTACATGTCCCTACTCCTTCAAACGGCTCTGCACCCAGTTCCTTTGTTCATCCGACTTCTCCTCCCACTTTCCATTGTTCTCAAGGCCCTCAGCCAATCAGACCCCCGCAGCTATCCTCGGCGTCCGCGCCTACTTCCGGTAACGTGTATAAAACCCCAGCCCCAGAATCCCTCGTTAGCACAGCTCCGAGCGCTGCTCGGGAGAGCACAGCTCACAGATCTCAAGCTAGAGACCGGTCACGCCAGTCGGGAGTGGAGACGCCATGTCCGGAGAATGCCATGCCGGGCACGATGGTAGTGGTTCGTATGTTATAGTTTAGCTTTTGAAGTTCAGTTTAGGACCTCCATATTCTAAATTTTAGTTTAAAACTTAACTTAACTCTCTAGCTAGCGAAAATTATGGTGGAGACGCCTGTAGCGGCATCTTAGGTTTCCTCTCTCTATAACGTCAGAGTGGTTCTCTTACTAAAAACCAACTTTTCCAGTTTATTTTAAATGTAACTTTATCTTAAACTACTTGACGGTTTGATCTTTGTGGAAGTCAAATTGAAACAAACTGATGCCTAAGTGTAAAATTGCCGGGCTTTTTATTACTTAGAACAGTTCTCGAGGGAACTAAGGGAGGTTGATCTTTTTGTACTTGGAAAACTTAGAAACATAACTGTGGACGGTTGATAATGTAGAAACATACTGTTGTAAACGAGCGCCACCGAAAATCGCCTGTTTTCCGGAAAATTTGAAATTTTTTTTTCTTGAGGCATCCAAATGCCTCGCCGAGGCATATCCAGCCGTTTTTTGCAATAATGGTCCGATTCTCTCGACATTTAATAGCCTGTCTAAATACAAGACTCTTGGGGAAGCCCAAATCCGGACTTTCCATCTGAAAAACTCTCAAATCTACATTTGAAGATCACCTCAAAACCAGCAGCGCTACTTCATCATGGCCGCCATTGTTATAAAATGTATTTGTATATTTTGATTTTATCACTCTTCTTTTCGGGCATAAAGCCCCAAACTCTAGCTTAGTTGTATTTTAGGAGAAAGGCACTGAACCTTGTGCCCATGTACTGACAACCATTTTTGAAGTGTGATATTTTTTATTGTGTTTGAACAATCGCTCTCCACTTAGATCAAACATTGCCCGTTAACTTTAAGATTCAAACCTCCAAATTAACTTTATGCGTTTTAGCATACAACTGAGCTAGACTATTTATGCATTTATTTAGCCTTTTTATAATAATCTTTTGCCCCCAGAAACGCTGCCATTAGTCCAAGTAATTAGACATCGGCATTCTACCGGACACGAATTTTAGTGTATATATGTTTATTTTAGTTCTCCTCTTAGCCCGACTGGACCCAACCAAATGCTACTGCTAGCTTGTACTACTATTAAAACCAAAAGAATTCTTAAAAAGATCTGTTTAACCCATTTCCGAAAGTCACACTGTGCAAAAACTTCAAATCCCCTTTTTTTTGCCCCCCTCCCCACCCAAAACTAGTTGTGGTGTTTAACACTGCAGTTTACCGTTAAAGCTTGTTTAATTTAATAGTAATGTTCTATGCATTACCCAAAGCCAAGTAATAAGCTTTAACAAGAGCCAAATCACGTTGCAATCATGTAAATATGGAATCCGTAGCCAATACTTCAAAATAAAGGCCTATTTCCGAAAGTTCAATTGGGTAAAACTCAAAACAGGCCCATCTTTTCCGTCTTACATGTCCCTACTCCTTCAAACGGCTCTGCACCCAGTTCCTTTGTTCATCCGACTTCTCCTCCCACTTTCCATTGTTCTCGAGGCCCTCGGCCAATCAGACCCCCGCAGCTATCCTCGGCGTCCGCGCCTACTTCCGGTAATGTGTATAAAACCCCAGCCCCAGAATGCATAGTTAGCACAGCTCACAGATCTCAAGCTAGAGAAGGGTCACGCCAGTCGGGAGAGGAGACGCCATGTCCGTGGAATGCCATGCCGGGCAAAATGGCAGTGGTTCGTATGTTTGTAGTTAGCTTTTGAAAATTTAATTTAGGACCCCCCAAGTCTAAATTCTAGTTTAAATTCGTAACTTAAACTCTCTCAAGCTAAGGAATATTATGGTGGTGACGCCTGTAGCGGCATCTTAGGTTTCTCACCCCATAACGTCAGAGTGGTACTCTTACTAAAAACCAACTTCTTTCTTATTTGTTTTAAACTTTAATTCAAATAACTGACGGTTTGATCTTTGTGTGGGATTCATTGGTTATTCACTCCAGACGAACTTTATAAGTAGCTGCGGCTATTATAATTTGAGGAGTAGACTTGTAAACAGCAACTCTGGGAGGTTTAAGGCTCTGTTTTATCACTTAGAAACGAAACTGTGAAACAGGTGTTTGAAACATACTGTTTGATAGATTGTCACCAGCCGAGGCTGTTCAATCTTGCGGACGACTCTGCGGAGCGTTCAGTATTGCTTTTTCTATTCGAAAAATTAAGTAGTGGTTTTATTCAGAAACACAAACGTCGTTTTAGTCAAAACTTGTGAAAACGAATTACATGTTGTAAATTCAAACTTAGTGCTGTAAACGTGGACCGCCGAAAAACCTTCGTTTTGCCAAACGAAGAAATTTTTTTTTAATTCTTTGAGCGCCCAAATGCCTCGGCCGGGGAAAAAACCCAAAATTTCAAACGCCTGTATGTCCCAAGAAAATGGACCAATCCGTCTCATCTAAACGGCTCGTAATAGCCACGAACTTTATCTGTTTCCCCCCGCAAACAGAACACGAAAATTCCATCTAGAAGTCATTCTACTGCATTTAGAAAAACGCACGAAAATTACCGTAGCGCACGAGACGCCATTTTCGCCACTTGTAAAAATTTGTATTTACTTTTTATTTTCACTTGGGCATAAAGCCGAAAACATTAGTGTAGAGGAGGAGCTTCCTCTGCGAAGGTACTTAACCTCCTACTTAATTGTACAGACAACTTTGTGAGTGTGATATTTTTTATTATGTTGAACAGCTGCAACCTTTAAGAAAAATTTCCACAGCGATCGTCGCCTGTCCTTTAACTTTGATGTTATTTATTTTACTCAAACTTAAATGCGTTGTAGCATTCTCTGAGCTAATATATTAATTCTTTTTATGCATTCTTAATAATAATCTTTTGCCCCCAAAACGTTACCACTAGTCCAAAATATACAGACATCGGCAATTGCCGGACACGAATTTTTGTGTATATATGTTTTGTTTTAAATCTCTGCAAATCCTGACTGACCCATCCGAATGTTGCTACTAGCTTGCCCTACTATTAAAAACCAAAAGATATTTATAAAAGATCTGTTTCCATGCAATCCGAAAGTCAAACTGTGCTTAAAAACTTCGAATCCACAATTCCCCCACCCACCCCCGCCAAAACTAGTTGTGGTGTGTAACACTGCAGTTTTCAGTTAAAGCTTGTAAAATTTAATAGTAATACTTTATGTATTACCCAAACCGATGTACTAAGCTTTAACCTGAGCCAATTCACGATGTGCATTTGTAAATAATCAATCTATAATCAATTTCCCAATGCAAAGACCATTTCCCAAAGTTCAAGAGTTGAAAACTCTATTTGGTCGATTCTAACCATTCCCTACTCCTTCTGCACCAAAACCCTTTGCTCTACCGACTTTCCCATTGTTCTCCTGGCCCTCCACCAATCAGACCCGCGTAGCTCTCCTCGGCGTCCGCGCTTAGGTAGAGAAAATCCGCTGCTCCAGCATAAAAAGCCCCAGTTGCCCTCCCTTTACAGCTCAGTCAGCACAGCTCACAGATCTCTCAAGCTAGAAGGGTCACGCCGGTCGGGTGTGGAGATGTCGCGTCCGGGATTGCCATGCCGGGCAAAATGGTAGTGGTTGTAAGTAAACTAGTTTAACTTTAGAAGTTTATCTTTAGGACCCCCTAATTCTAAATTTATAGTCTAACTTAAATTAACCTCTAGCTTGGAGTCTTTATGGTTGGTAAGCCTTATCGGCATTGCTGGTCTTTACCACCATAATGTTAGAGTAGGCATCTCTTTCTAAAAAGCCAGTTTCTTACTTTATTCATTTTTCAAAAGTAAACAAAGGGACGGTTTGATCCTCGCGAGGAAAAATAACTGTGGGACGACTTGAAAACTACAGTTGTCAAATATAGTTGTAACTTAGCGGACGCGGTTCAGCTTGCTGGGTATTCCTGGATAGGAACCCAAGATAAAAATGCTTTTTCTTATCTAAATTAAGTGTTTAAGAACAAACATCGTTGTTCTTGTATCCAAGTGAATTTCTAATGTAAATTCTTGATTTATTTGTTTTTGCCAAACTTGTCAAAAGCTGAACTAGTGAACTTAAATGTAAAAGTGTTTATTCTTTTCATTCTGATGTTTTAAAATAAAAACCAAGAGTTTTTAAACCTCAGGTTCGTTCCCTAGTAAGATTAATTGTTTCTAGTGTAAATTATTATGTAGCCCATTTTAGCTTTATACTTCGTTAAGCAATTAAATTAATCCACCGTTGGTGGCAGTGTATTACCGGAAGCATTAAGGTTAGGCCTAGAATAGGACACGACGCTCCATCCCCCAAGCCGGGACTGTAGCCCATGCTGTGTTTATTATCGTAAAAAGTCGTAATAACCACGTAACCTGATGCAAAGAAGTACTCGTCAACCAAGGATGTCGGGGGCGCTACAAGCACCTCAGCCGTCGTAGCGTCCGCCGCTACAACTTGGTGGCAGTGGTGGGATCAACAGGTGCTGTTCCCGACAAGCGTTTCCCCCCTGCCATACTACTATGCCAAGTTCCTAGAAGGAGGCAAGTCCCGTCCATTTAGATGCCTGTGGTCCAGTAAAATAAGGCCACGAAGTAGATGCCAGTGATCACGTAAACACGATCACGAAGCAGAAGTCGCCCTGCCGTCAAAAACGGGGCAAAACACCGCCAAGCAGCCACAACAACTGCCAGCGCCAAGAAGCAACAGCTGCCGCTTCCAGTGAGGCCCTCCTGCCATGAGACGTCTCCCCAAAACCCGATGCTGTAGGAGAAGAGGCCCGGAGAGGGAACCTGCGCTCCGTGCAGCCAAGCAGAGGATTTTGCGTGCAACACCGAGATCCAGTGGATTTGACTGCCTGTGGCGATCAACTCCCGTGAAAATCAGTGCCGAACTTCCCGTACTACGGTGGAACAGGAAGGACAGACTGACAACACAGCGATTGTGTGTAAAGGGGTAAGTGTGCATAGGATATGCTTTAAGGCCGCCAAGCCGAGTATTGTACTTAAGAGCCGTAGTGTATTTTAGCTATTCACATACCAGAGTGCTAGGAGTCCTTGAAAGTGTATTTTTTATGTATAACTTGCTGGATTTGGTAGAGAAGGTTTTTTAAGTAATTCGCTCTGTCCAAAATTAACGTTCAAATTAATATGCGGCTGCATTTAATTTTGGTTTAAATAGAAGAGCTTTATTTTGAACCCGTTTAACGTTAAAAACAAAAATGTCTGAAAACATGGATCTTGACGAAATAATCAAGGATATTCAGTATAAGGACCTTAAGAAGGCCTGTACTAAGTTAGGCCTTACTGTAAAAGAAACTAGGCATGAAACAGTCACAGTACTGAAAAATGCTTTTAAAGAAAACCGTTTAGACTTAAATAATCTTTACGACGAACTAGCAAGTGCTATTGAGAAACGAGAAGCTGCTATTCTAGCCTAAAAAGAACTTGCAGTTAAAGAAAATGAGCTTTTTCTTAAAGCCGAAGAACTTAAGTTAAGAGATCTTGAAGTGGCCGAAGGTGATAAACGCCGTGCCCACGAACTGGCCCTTAAGGACCAAGAAGCCCAGATTAAAGACAAAGAGGCTCAAATTAGAGACCGAGACGCCTTAATCAAGGAGAAAGAAAAAGATAGAGAAGCCATGTTGGCCGCCCAGTTTGGCGCCCAAGAATTAGCTAAACTCGACAAACAGCTTGAACTAACTAGACTACAAGCTACCAATGGTAATCTTAACGCCGCTCCAAACGGAGCTAACGGCGCTCTCCCAGCTCAACCAAATCCAGTTAAACAGGGTAAAGTTGCTGATGTTGTTCGCCTAATCAACAAGTGGACGCCCAAAACAGAAATTAACAGTTTCTTAAAAATATTTGAGAGAATTGTAACTAGTCAGAAAATTCCTAGGGACCAATGGACTACAGCTTTGTTACCGTTAATGGGAGAAGTTTTAGTCAAAGTTTGCGACCAGCTTTCCGACACGGAAATGCTTGACTATGAAGTAGTTAAAGTTAGATTACTTGCCCGATTTGTCCAGACGAAAGAATCATTGCAAACGCAATTTCGTTCACTCGAGAAAGAACCCGAAATGCAGTACCATGACTACGCATTTGATTTGGAAACTTTGTTTTCAAGATGGCTTGAATTAGCCAAAGTTGACAGGGATTTCGACAAACTTGTTAATTTAATGCTCTTAGAGCAATTTTACAAATCTTGCCCTAACCACCTCAGAAAATGGATTCCCGATCAAATTAAGACGGGTACGTTAGCTGAAGCAGCCCAACTGTGTGACGAGTACACCACTTGAAACAAGCAGATTGCTAACGAAACTGCCGCTCGTGCAGCCAGAACACAGCCCATAGCTGCAGCGTCAAACCAAGGTTCTAAACCTTCTGGCCTACAGCGTGGTCACAACCGTAACCACCACACGACAGCTAATCCGGCCGGATCTGTCGATGTAAACGCAGGTAACCCAGGTGGGGACCCTGCCATAAACATTAGTGCTAGTGAACAAACTAACCTAAATCAAGGTAGAGTTAGGCGCTGCTACGTGTGTAATTCTACCCAACATTTTCGTAGTCAATGCCCCCAACTCTCGAAACCCCAGCAAGCAAACGCATGTTTCCCAGTAGGGAAAAATGCCAGTGAAATCCTTAAGTCTAGCACACTAGAAGCTAACGTAGGTAAACATAAAATAAAAATTTTATGCGACTCCGGAAGCTCAGTTACGCTGGTTAGCGCTAAACTCGCTAAGAAATGGCCACGTTTAAAGCGAAAGATTAAATGTCAAACAGCGTTAACAGACGTAATTGTAGAATTAGAGCAAGTCACGTTATGTGTAAGGCTAGATAATGGTGCTAAACTAAAAACCATAGCTTGTGCCTCAAAAGCGCGGAGATCCCCCTTCGGCGTAGTTTTAGGAATTCCCGGTATAGAATTGCTAAACAAAAAACTCGAGGTAACTGTCACGCCCCGTGATTTATCTCCCTCGCCAATCGATGTGGCTACTCCCCCAGTCAGGGACGGCCCCAACCAACCAAACGAAAGGTCTCAAGACAACAACCCGATCATCCCCACGGGATTGGTCAAGGGTCAAGTAGGCGATAATGAGTTAATTGCTTCGCAACCAAACGTTAAGCTCTCCTGTGCAGATGGGAGGAGTCCGCCTAAACCTGCAAATAAACCCATCCCCCTGTCTCCTAGACGCCAGCGTTGTTTGCCTAGGTTAGGATCGAAAGATGCCTTAAGCAAGACTTATTTAAAAACGATAAAACAAAGTTTATCAGTTAATGATGTTCACCATAGTTTGGACATGTCAAATAAACCCGGAATTAGCGAGTTTAGCTTTGACGAATGGATTAAGTTGCGTGAGTTAACTTCCCCCAATCTAAGTAAACCTACCAATTTAAAGGTCGGCTGTAAAAGTGTTCCCCCTAAATGCTTTGATTTTTTCCCAGAGTTTTGTAAAGTTAAATTGCCGGATTTTAATCTAAATTAAAACCAGTGTGTTAAGCAAATACAAAAACTTAAACATAGATTTTCCCAGTACTTTTTTTTGTTAAAAGTAGGACCGATGTTTTGGTGTGGATTCTATCTCAGTCTAGGGTGGGAATAAGTGCATTTATTATGGCTCTAGTACTGAATAGGTCTTTACAGTGAAACAGAGGTTGTAAAACCTAATGTAATTTTTTTTCTCTAAATAGAGTTTTTTTTTGTGTTACTAGTAAACCGGAAATATAACAGTAAATTTCCCGTGCATGTTTTCTTTAAACAATGAGTAGTTTATCGCTACAACCGTGGCTCCATCTAGGAGCAACCAAACCTAAAATAATATAGTTGTTGAAATTTTAATTTTAAAACTTCAGATTCTACTGGACAAACCTGGAAAGCATCTAGTGATTGTTGCTGCATCGGGCCAGCATTTTCGTTAAACATTTAATCGTTAAACGTTTCGTTTCAGTAAAAATTGACTGAAAGTTATTTTTAACTGCATTTTTAATTTTATTACATGGTTTGTTGGAAGTACGTCCATAACAGAAAGCAACTTCCAGTTAATTCCCGTTTTGGCCTTCACACCTAAATTTTAAGTGCCTATGTTTTACTCTTTTTGTCACTATCAACGTCTCCCTTTGTGGGAGAATATTAACAAAGATTGTAACGACACTAATTAAATATTCATTAGGAATATTCTACGGGGGTTGCAACTTGTTCCCGGTTGGCTCTTCTTTAAGTTTTAAACGAAATGGTTTTCTTTATAAAAAAATTTGTCTGTCTCACCTCTGAGTGCAAAAGGCCAACGCTGTCGTTAAAAGGTTGTTAGTTTTATCCACAAAACTTCCCAGTGTTGTATTGTTATATTTAAGTTATGGATCCTTTCTCAAAATCCTTCAGTGTCAAATTGAACATGTAAACAAGTTGTTTGGTAACCTCAAACCATTCTAGTGGGAGTAGTTTAACAGTAAATAGAGCCGGTCATTTTATGCTTGCCCATAGTATTCGATTTTCCGATCCCTATCGCAGCGGCTAGGTTTATTGAAATGTGGCGGAGGGTTCCTATCGCAGTCATCCCAGAAAAAAAAATGACTAGACTTGAGCAGAGGCAGAATCCGTACGGGACATATTACCAGAGCAGTAGATGTCCTCATTTATTTGTTATAACGAAACAACAAACTTGAACTTTGTACTTTTACTTTAAAACTAGTGTGTTTCTAGATAAATGTCCTTTTTTTTTTTGCCCCATTTTCAAATACTTGTACGATATTCCTGCCCCAAGCAGCGCGGACAGTATTTAGTTAATGGCTGCAAAAACATTATTTTCCATGTGTAACTTTTAATTTTACTTAAAGTTTTCTTAGGCACAAAAACGTTGGTCCCCTATAAATGCAAAACGGCAAAGTCAATATTTTTGTAAACAGTGCATTTTATTCCATGTCAATTTTTTTGCATAATTTGGCGGTCTTGTTTTTGCATATCTTGTGTGCACTAAACCCTTCTGTTCTAGCTTTTATTCTGAGTTCTAAGGAACCCTGAATAAAATCCTGTGTGTGGGGGCGTGTAAACGTGGACCGCCGAAAAACCTTCGTTTTGCCAAACGAAGAATTTTTTTTTTTCTTTGAGCGCCCAAATGCCTCGGCCGGGGAAAAAACCCAAATTTCAAACGCCTGTATCTCCCAAGAAAATGGACCAATCCGTCTCAACTAAACGGGTCTTAATAGCCACGAACTTTATCTGTTTCCCCCCGCAAACAGAACACGAAAATTCCATCTAGAAGTCATTCTACTGCATTTAGAAAAACGCACGAAACTGAAGCCGTAAAATTACCGTAGCGCACGAGACGCCATTTTCGCCACTTGTAAAAATTTGTATTTACATTTTATTTTCACTTAGGCATAAAGCCGAAAACATTAGTGTAGTGTTTTAGAGGAGGAGCTTCCTCTGCGAAGGTACTTAACCTCCTACTTAATTGTACAGACAACTTTGTGAGTGTGATATTTTTTATTATGTTGAACAGCTGCAACCTTTAAGAAAAATTTCCACAGCGATCGTCGCCTGTCCTTTAACTTTGATGTTATTTATTTTACTCAAACTTAAATGCATTGTAGCATTCTCTGAGCTAATATATTAATTCTTTTCATGCATTCTTAATAATAATCTTTTGCCCCCAAAACGCTACCACTAGTCCAAAATATACAGACATCGGCAATCACCGGACACAAATTTTTGTGTATATATGTTTTGCTTTAAATCTCTGCAAATCCTGACTGACCCATCCGAATGTTGCTACTAGCTTGCCCTACTATTAAAAACCAAAAGATATTTATAAAAGATCTGTTTCCATGCAATCCGAAAGTCAAACTGTGCTTAAAAACTTCGAATCCATAATTCACCCCTCCCCGCCAAAACTAGTTGTGGTGTGTAACACTGCAGTTTTCAGTTAAAGCTTGTAAAATTTAATAGTAATACTTTATGTATTACCCAAACCAATGTACTAAGCTTTAACCTGAGCCAATTCACGATGTGCATTTGTAAATAATCAATCTATAATCAATTTCCCAATGCAAAGACCATTTCCCAAAGTTCCAGAGTTGAAAACTCTATTTGGTCGATTCTAACCATTCCCTACTCCTGCACCAAATGTAAACGCGGTCTCGTATCAGACGCTCGTGGTGAGGACACCTCAACACCACCGAAGAAAAAACCTGAGGGCAGCATTCTTCCACACCAGAAGAACAATCGTCTATATGGCGATTACACATTAAAATGTAAATAATGTATATTTCTTTAGGCATAAAGCCAAAACAACTTTCAGCTTAGTTGTGTTTTAGATGTTGCCAACACACGATATTTTTTATTTCTAACAGGTGACGACTTTGCTTATTTATGAAAAATGTCCGATGTTCAAACCAGTTTAAAATCTAACCTAAACTGCACTTAGCCCTTTAAAAACTAGCTGGAACATTTAATCTTTTGATTTGTGCACGTAATGCATTTTGGTAAATTTAACTTCTTGCCATGAACCCTACCGGAGCTCCAATGTTTATATTTGTATATTTTCGTGGACCCAGTGTATGATTTTATGTTTAATTTTTATAGCATCTCCATCCAAACTCCGACCGTAGTGAACCTCTAAAAACGTAAACAAACTAGCTTTCCTTCGTTAAAAACATGCCTTGTATATAGCAATCCGTTTCCCAAAGTCAAATGTTTATTCTGTGCATTACACTGCGT
>JAHWFP010106445.1:0-15807 GCA_023313725.1 Lithobius niger
CAAACCGATCCTTTAGAAGATCTATTGCTATGGTATAGTTGGCATCTCTTATAGGTAGACCTTCTAATGTAGATTTTGCTGGATCATCTAACATGGCTACGAGATAAGATAATTTGTCCACTGCTGCTAAATCTTTGTTGCTATCCACAGCCGATTTAAAACGATCCCAGAACGACTGCCAGCAAGTAACATCCCCATTAAATCGACTGAGTTCTATTTTTGGCAATTTAGTGCAACTGATTGCTGAGGAGCACTAACACTAGGAGGTTGCAAAATATGTTTCACCTTTGCTTTTGTTATTGCAATTTGTTCCTCGTACGATTCAACCCCTTCCCTTTCAGTTTGTAGCTCTTCATCTGAAACTAAATCTTCAATGGATCTATCAATTGTTATTAATTCCTCTTGCTTAGAGGTCAGTCTTTCTATTTGCGCTTCTAATAAAATTATTTCTACCTCTTCAACGCCCTGTTCTTCTACAGCTCGTAAAAGATCTTCAATTCGTTGAATGATTTTTGTGACAGCGGCTCTGAGTCCACTTCTTCTCCTTTTTAACTTCTCCATGGCCGTAAACTTAAATTTGTACAGCCCTGTTACTTAGTGTTACCGTCAATTGTATTTTCTCCGCGATCTTCATTCAGTGCCAACAACAACAATACGTCATCAATAATTAAAAAATTTGTAACTAATTATTTGAAAGTTCATGGTACAACAATACACTTTTCCGAAGGCTCCTTTTTAGGCTTTAACTTGGCAAGGCGTAACTATTTTACCTGGTGAACAGTTTGTTTTTCCCGGGTTTCGGCACCAAATATGAAGAAAGATGGTCTCTCCACATAAAGTTTGACAACGACGACATTTAATGTCCTACCAAATAATCATACACAAACACCGTTTGCCAACCCGGCAAGATCGGCTGAATTCAAACCCTGAGCTTTTTTTGACAAAACACAACTCGCACTCTTACATTGCAAGCATGCCATAACACAAACTAAACAATAGTACCAACTTAAAGATTATTTCTTCACACTTTGCACCCATTGGTTTTTCCAATGTTCGTTTATGGGTCACAATATTTTGGACCTGGGAAATTTCGGGGATTTTTCCCGCACACGAAGTTGTGTACTTCCATCCGACTGTTCTTTTCGTTTTTGCGCTTTCGAATTTCGCTTGCCATGGATCCCCCACAAAAGAAGCGAAGAACAACTCCGAAGGAGGAGAGGAGCGCGGCTGCCAATATGCCACGCTACATGAAAGAGTTCTTGCGGCTCTTGTCTTTGAACCTGCTATTATTCGGTGTTTGCCTGGACCACCACCAGTACTGTGAGAGGACGCCCGCTCTATTTCGTGAGTGCCCTCACCGTACTGTAGAGGGAACCCCGTTTTCACCGATGCTGCCCGCCGAGGATCCCCTCGACTATGTATTACGCTTGCTTTTCATGGAGGTGATTTTGGAAAATCCTGGACAGAATATATTAGTGGATGGGGTTCCACCGGAAGAATCCTCACAAGCACAACAAATCCGGCTAAGTTCGCATTTCCTGATCTGTAGCCCCATTACAGCATGGCAATATTGCCGTTATGTAACGTTTCCGCCATTTCCGTTTGAGACAGAAGAGTTTGTATCGTATTTCTGGCGGGCGGTCAACGGCGAAAACACCTTCTTCATGCAGCAAAATCTGCATCGAGCGGTAGCGCAGCATGAAGAGGCCGCCCGTCAGCAGGTAGCTTTCCTGCAGAACAACGACCTACCCGACGATCTTTTCGACTGTTTTCCGGACCACCTGCTAGAAGGTTCGCCGCCGCTTCCGGACCTCACCCGCATCTATCATATTCAAGACCCTGATGACATCGATGCGGGAGCCTCTGGCAGCGGCGTCCAATAGTGTCGTCGCCCTGGACCATGTAGGCTCGATTGCCTCGTCTGACATGATGGGCAATATGGTAAGAGAATTTTCTTATTTATTATTTTAATGAATTTTCTATCAATTTTCATCATGTGATATTAAACTTAAATTTTGTTCACATGTTGGTTAGTAAATATTACTGCTTTGGTTTGCTGGAAGTGGAAATGATAATATCAAATTTGTTTATGCAAAATATTTCCTGTTAAACAACTTCCAGAAGCTTATTTAAATCTTTATCGCAATATTATGCGATTTAAGCTTAATTATTGACTGTAATGAGTCTTTAAAAAAAATCCAATGCGATATGTGCATCTGAAAATACATTATTGCTTCCTGAGCAAGAGAATATGCCGTTTTCGACAAGTACTGTTTTTTTTTTCTAAAAGTGTTTTAATTTTAATTCAATGGTTCTCAAAAGTAAAACTGAGTCACCCTAAAGCAAATGCTTATTTACAAGTTTGCTAGGTATAGGCACTATGAATTATAGGTCTTTAGGTAAGTTACATTTACATGAAATGGTATAAAATCAATTTTTGCTTATTTATGTGTCGTTTTATTAACAACGTGGTGCTAATTTATTTGAAGCACTGAAATAGGAATTTCTACGAACTGGTTTTAAAATAAATAAAACTGCAATTTTCGTTTCATGATCCATTTCCTTATGGATGTGAAATGCAAATATTGCTTACTATTAGTAATAATTTTAATTTTATAATTCATATCCTTAGGGACGTAAAATTAAACTGTATAGCATAGCTATGAACAGTTCGTTCAACTTCCGTTTCATACTGGATTGATAATTTATGCCTTTAAAATAATTAAAGTAGCATCTCCTTAGGACCTTCATTTTGTTTCTTTCTTAAATTCAAGAAATGAATGTCCTTAAACGCTGTTTTATATCCACCATTCGTGAAAGGGAATCCATGCCATGTGGTGATGTCATTATTTATTTGTATAATAACTTTACTTTGGCTAGGTAGTACTGAACTAATTTTATGAAACGACTCCTATATAGCCTATTATTTATTTATGTGGCACCGTTTCCGTTTCAAGAATAACATGCAATCTAGAATAACTAGAGTGTGAGTGAAATGCAAGTACTGAAATTAGTCAGTGGGGGGGGGGGGGTTAAATCTTAATAAAATCTTAGTCAATTTGTTTACCGTACAAGTTTTGTATAGTACGTATAAGACTAAATGACATAAACATTAATTTTGAATGTCTGGTAACCATCCGGTAAATATTGAAAATGTATCTTTACAAAATCCTTGGTTTTGAATTTTTTAGCCGCAATGAGAGCGGCAGCGCGAACTAAGCGCTAAAAGTAGATTAGGCTCTCTGCGCGTGGGAAAATTAAATTTCCGTTGCGCGTTCGAACTCGAAATGATGAATTTAAGAAATGGTAGTAACTTATAGTTTTAAGAAATTGAATATTCTGTTCTTTTATTCTTAATTTGGATTAAGTATTAAAATCTTTAGACTGGGGGTGGGGGGGGGGGGGTGTATCACTCACAAAGCTTTCATGCTGTTATAACTATTATGTCGAGAAGGAACATGTTCCAGTTGTATTCAAACGCTTGAACATCCTATTCCCGTATACCATTTTACAGTGATTTCCCTCCATATTGTTCTTATGAACGTGAGAAAATTAAGGTAACAGCACGTATCGCTATATGCGAAAGTGTATACTTACATTGAACCAATGTACATTTCAATTTCACATGCGTTCATAATTTCATGAATTGAATTTTAATCTTTGTCGTTCAATTTTCTTTATTTTAAGTTGATCCAGATAGCGACAGCGGCGATGAGTAGCGCCGTTGCCGTTGCCGTGTCTCGACTGCCCACTACCATGTAAGCGGCGTAGTCGAGCACGATATTGCCCGCCCTGAATTCAGGGGTGTATATATTGTATATTATTATTTGTTTTCATTTTGATTTTTTTTTTCTATTATCTTATTTTGGTTAAGGGAATTGTCATGTTTTATATGATCATAGATCTCTGAAAGTTTTTCCAAATTAAATTTTCTTATTAATTTCTTAACTTTCTACCTGAAATTTTAAATTCTAGTCAAAATTAAATTTCCCTGTTCGTAAGGTTTCTTACGCATTATATCGTGGCCAAGTATTAAATTCATACTTCTTAAATCTGTGATCGTACAATGTTTTCATATGTTCTAATTTTGATGCTTTTATTTCAGGAATTATTTCATGTTTTGTACATAGTCAATGTTCAATTGTTTTATTATTTTATTGTTTGAGTATTTCTTTATTTATGTTGCAATTTTATTTTATTTATGTATCAGAATCCTGGAGTTATTTGTATGTTGTGTGGATTTATTTTAATTTGATATGTTTTGCAACATTATTTTATTTTACTCATTTTTCGTAACCGTGAAAGATTTTAATTTTACGTCCAAATTGTTTTCAGTTACTAATATTTTCTTTTCCAAATTCAGCTTTCTTAGTCAAAATTATTAAATTCAATTTTCTTAAATTTCGGCCATTTAACAATTTCAATTTTCTTGAATTTTCTTTCATCTGATAAATTTTACTTCAAATTGTCCTTCTACTGTAACTTATGGTTACGACATGGTTGTGATTTTACATTTTACTTTATGATTTTCCATTTCTTTCTGTTGCAAATTTTTCGTTTAACATGCTTGTAAATTTTCTATTTCAATTAACCTTATGTTAGTTATTTTTCTGTGAATTGTTACGTTTTGTAAATACTTTCATGTTCATCATTTTTTTTTTCATTATTTGCTTATTTTATGTTGTAAATACTTATTGATCTACATTTGTGTATTCCATGTTTATACGTGTTTACGTATATTTTTTTTCGTATTATTTGTTTGTACATATATTTTCGCATTTTATAAATGATAGTATTTTCTTAAACAATCTACGAGTTTCCGTCTCAATAGTTATTTTACATTACATCCTGAAACATAATAGGCTTAGCTATTTTCATGTATTTATACGAAGTAAACATGTTCAGTATCATGCACTGTGAGAATCGAAACTGCGTAGGTAACTGGTCTAGCAATCATGCGTTGGTTTCGGAAAGGAATTTCCGTTTTTACTCATTAGGGTCCCCGCGTGCAGAGCGCGTGAACGCTCCTTCATGGTGACGCCATGTTTTCTTTGTTCTCCATTGGATATGCAAAGAATTACTCATCCTCAACGTTTGCCTCTTCCAACTGCCGACGCAGCCTAATTTCTGGGGTTCTTTTACTGCTACGGGTATTATCACCATGCGTAGAACCAAGCATTCTTTGTTTATTAAGTTCGTAATCTATTTTACGGTATTTATTTTGTAAATAAGCAGCCGATTTTGGTTCAACGCGTTTGCGTTTCTTGGTTAGGCTCGTTTCTGAACCGCTAGCTACATTGTCAGGCTCGGAAGGTGTAAACGTTGGTGGTTGAATCTCCGATAAATGGTCTGTCGGATCTTCCAAAAGTTTTGCTATGTACTGTTGTAATTTTATTTCAGCTTCCGTCAAGGTACCGTTAAGCTGCTCCGATAAATCCAAATCGGTAGGTCCGTTAAAAGAAACAGGTTGGTTATTCATTCTTAGGAACCATGGTCTTAGATTGTTCACATGTGCGCGAACGACTTTTAATGGATCCAGAAAGTATACAATACGAACGATAACATCATTTACAAATTCCATTACTCTGAATGGTCCCGTCCATGCTCGTAATAATTTCTGAGAAATTTGTTTAATTGGTAAAAAGTCGCGTAATAATACGTAATCGTCCACCATGTAGTGGTACGGACGTGCAGTGCGATCATAAAAGTTTTGTTGTCTCTTAACTGCTTTCCAAGTATGCGCTTGAGCGACTTCGAATGCTGCTTGTAGTCTACTCTCTAGACGTACTATAATGTCATCACTATCATAGCAGATTCGTGGTGGTTCAAAAGCTAATGCACTAGGCAATCTAAATTCTGAACCATGATGTAAATAATGTGAGCTAATGAGTAAATAGTTGAGTTAGGACACGCATTTAACGCTATAGTTGCTAATTCTAAATACTCGCACCAATTTTCTGGACAACTTGCAGAAATTTTACGCAATACTGTCTCTATTCTCTTATTTGCGGCTTCTACCGTTCCTCCTACCCACGATGTGTTAGGAGTGAAGTTTATCTGTTTAATATTGAACAAATTTGACAATCTTGCCACAATAGCATTGTTTATCTCACTTCCGTTGTCTCCGCGCAGTTGCACGGGTGCTCCAAATCTAGCTGAGGTGAGAAAACAACTTATTTGCTATTGTTTCTGCTTTCTTATCGGGAATTACGATTGCAATTACATAACGACTGAAGTCGTCAATTAACGTCATTATGTAGACGTTCCCGTGAACGCTTTTATTCAAGGGTCCAATGAGATCCAAGCTCTATGAATGACCTGGTCTCTGTAGGGGTTGATAGGCTCTTAACTTAGCCTTTAGTGGCTTGTTAGGTCTAACGTAAGCTTGACATATTTGACAAGTTTTAACGTAGTGTGCGATATCGTCCATCATTTTAGGCCAATAGCAATATAGCTCTATTAATTCTCTAGTTTTAGTGGCTCCGCGATGTCCGGCGCCAGGTGTGGAATGGTAATCCCGGATACAATATGTCCGTAGAGATTTTGGTATACACATCTGTGCTAGATTGTGCATACGACCTTTATTTGGGTCTGCTAGTCGAATTCTGTATAGAATTCCGTCATAATCTTTATAAAAGATGTTTCGTTTGTTATGAGCGTCGATCAGATCTTCAGATGACTGATCTTTAAGTCGTTTGATTATTTGGCCTAAGAATGGATCGTTTCGTTGCTCCGCCGCTAGGTGTTGTCGCGTACAGTCAGGAAATTGACTGCCCAACACAGCGACTGGTATCTCTATTCGAGATAGCGCATCGGAAACCGCTAGAAGTCGGCCCGACTTGTGACGTAAGATGAATTCATATTCCCCGAGTTGAAGTAAGATTCTTTCTAGTTTGGGGGGGGGGGAGGGTGGAGGCACAATAAAGATAGCAAATTGCTAAATGATCAGTGGTTAAGAAAAACATCTTACCAAGTAAATATCAACGAAATGAATCTATACAATGTATAATCGCTAGAATTTCCCTTGTAGTAGTTGTTTCCTTTCGTTCCGCCTCAGTGAGGGTTTGGGAAGTGTAGGCTAACGGATAGTTTATACCTCCATGATATTGACTTAAACAACCTCCGATCGCTACTCCACTAGCGTCGGTTTCAAGGAAAAAGGGTTTACAAAAATCTGGGTGCTTAAGCGGTGCAGCTTTTATCATAGCTCGCTTAAGTTCTTGAAATGCCCTTTCTTCATTTTCGCCCCACAGAAATTTACAGTTTTTCCGTGTTAGTCTGGATAAAATTTGTGACACTTCGGCGAATGAAGGAATGTGTCGCCTATCGAAATTTACCATACCCAAGAATGAACGGACTTGCTTAGGTGTCTTAGGCGTAGGATAATGTTGCATAGCCTTTGTTTTATCACTATCGGGTTGTATCCCGTTTTCGTCTAGCACAAAGCCTAGGAATTTAACCTTTTTGCGTGCAAATAAGAACTTTTCAACGCCGAGTTTCAGTCCTGAACGAGCGACTAATTCTAGTGCTCGATTCACATGACTGATGTGAGTTTTAAGATCTGGACTACTCAGAAGACAATCGTCAAGATAGACGGTACAATAGGCTCCTAGCACGTCTGCAATATTTATTGGAACACTTACACTTTCAAAGATAGAATTCAACCCGCGTAAATCTACGACTACGTGATAACCAGATGGCCTTCTCTTTATCATTAGACAAGGAGATAGCCATCCTGATTTTCCTTCCTGAATTATTCCTACTCTCTGCATTTCGTCAATATATTTATCCAATAATTCACGTTGATGAAATAGAACTCGGTACATTTTAGAACTTACTGGTTGTGAGTCGCCAGTATCTATAGAAACTTCGTAATCTTCATAACATCCTAAGTCAAAATCGTTTTTAGAAAATGAATCTTGATGATTTCTAAGCATATCTAGAAATTCTCCCGTTTCTTCCTTGTTTAAATCTGGAAACGTGAACCTATGTTTTAAAATTTCCCATTCCGCATCGAGCTCTGCCTTGGATTTCGGCTTGGGAGCGTCAGTTAGGCTACCAACTGGCACCTCCGATGAGCTTTCACTCGGTTTGGATTGGTTTTGAGAAGTCTCGATGGGACTTGAGACTTGCGATACCTCGATGGGACTTGTGGTTTGAGATTTCTCAATGGGACTTGAGGTGGGCAAATTTGAATTTGACGAAACTAAGGAAGCGTCATCCTCGTACTCGATAACAGCTGCCGTGTACGTACCTAGGATAGAACCCGCCTTTAGTTCTACGTCAAATCCATTAAGATTTATACACATAACTGGAATAATACCTGTGGGAGTTGTGTTAACAAGACTGTGAGCAAGATATACAGGAAATTCGCCGTTTTCAGGTTGGAATATTCCTGTCTGTATTGCTGGATACGGAAAATGTAAATTTCCCGTTATTCTACTCTCAACAATTTGCTGGAATGATTTCGTGTCTTAACAAAGATACAGTAACATCTATTAAATGTTGTTTAGGTGTACAATTCCATGTAGATTTAGGATTATCATCGGTTTCTACATCTGTAGCTACATTAAGTGATGCGACGTAAATATGATTGGGTTTATAAAATTCCCTGTTTATTATTTCCTTATTTTGGTTATAGGCTACATGAGCTAATGCTGGTGTAGACGACATTTGAAATTTTAAATCGCCTATAGTTTAGACGTTATCTGGGCAATTTAATGCTAACGAATCTGATTTATTTGACATGAAATCGTATCCTAATAGTTCTGAAATGTTACCAAATGAACCATCAGGAACGATAATAAACTCTTGATTTCTAAAAAATTCACACTTTTCTACAGTTGTTACTATTTTCCTATCAGTTTTAATCTGACGATTTCCGACCCCAACCAAGTTGACTGGTGTGGTCATCGGAATTAAATGGCATTTAACTCTAAAATCCTTAAGCATGCGTTGTGCTGCTGTGTTCATAATTAACGAAAGTAAAGAACCTGTGTCTAATAAACAGATTTCTGGCCTATTACCAACGTCAAACACTAAGTGTGGATGTGAATATTTAACCTTAGTTTTATTTAAAACTGTGTTCACTTGAACGTTATCAGCATTAGGCGCTGTTTGCTCCGAGTCGAGCGGTGCCTTTCGTTGCTGCTCCGACTCAAGGCTAGTATCAACCTCTGACGCTAGATGGTGCAGCTTGTACCATCTGTTGCCCGGTTGAGCGGAAATGCTCGTAGGCAAGTTTTCTCGCTCTCAACGATGAGTGTTTCGCTGGTGACGCATTTGGGTCGGCAACATTCTTGCTGTCCCAAAACGTTAAGCAGATTGTAGCTACAACTGTTGGAATTCTAATTTTCCAATCTTTCTGCGTTGTTGGCGAAATACCAATAGATGTGCCCGAAGGCATGTTAACTCCGTCTTTATAAAATGAATCATCTGAATGTTTAAACTGAACTGTGCGTTCGTGACCTAATAAAGCAATAACTATCGGCTTTTTAGTATCAACTGGGTTTAATTCGGAATGAAAATTTGTAGAATCTAAACCATCTTCGAATAGAGTTACTACTACTGAATCACAAGTTAAATCGTATTCATCGTTAACTGTGTTTAAAGCATTTGTAAATTCATTTACGAGATTTTTGTTACTCTCTATAGCCCTTGCTACATATTTTGATGGAATTTTGCCAAAATATGATGCTAAATGAGGTAAGGCTAGCGTGCGATCTGGCAAAGCAAGTTTTTGCTGGTGCCATTCGACGTTTGAGTACAAATCTAGCATTAATTTATTAGCAATTTCTTCTGAATATAATGAAACGCATTTTACGTTTAAAGAATGAGTATAATTTATCTCATTAGTTTGATTAACAGGAGTTTGAGCTTGAACTGAGCTGACATGTGGATTTTGATCGTCATTACTGCTCTGTTCTGACCGATTTAAGTTTAGTCCTGAATCCCTGTTCACATTCGGACTACTAGCTCGTTTTTTGAATTGCAACCATTTTGACATGAGTCATTGGGCTCATTTACGTCTGTAGCGTGTTGTGGAACACGATTTTGGCTGTTGTTATTTTGCCGTTGCTGATTTTGGTTCTGATTTTGATTTTGATTTCTATTTTGGTTTTGGTTCTTCCCGTAATTATTATTACCGGAATTTTGATTTTGTTGCCCATTATTGTAACCATTGTTACCGTTATTGCTAGTGTTAGTTTGGAATGCATATGGGTTATTTTTCCTGTTGAAATGAATAGAATCCCTATTGTCAAAACCAGAAAAATAATTTCCGCGTTTACCACGGTTATTTCCCCTGTAACGGTTGTCCCAACGTTGTCGTACTGTATGTAAGTTTTTGTTTTTCGTACGACATTCTCGTTTTAGATGCCCTGGGGCTGAACAACGGTAGCAGATTTTACCTTGGTTTGCGTTAGTGTTAACTGCGCTAACTTTAGCTTCAACATTTTTAGGTTTAGCATTGCTAAGCTTAGTTATGCCTTTCTCTAAGGAATTCATTTTATCTAACATTGTGCCAAAAGCTAAATTGTTAACCTCCGTATTAGAAAGTTGTTTTGTGCCTGATTTATCTGAGTTACGATCATTTTCATCGCCTTGATATCCAGCTAAAACTGAACGTTTATAAATGGCTGAATTATACGTATCTCTGAACGTAGTATGCATTTGTGATGTTACATGAGTTTCAATTTCCCGTGGCATGGCGTGTAAAAATACTGAACGCATACCATCATCCTTAGCTAGTTGTTTAAAAGCTCGCTGTGCATCCGAATCAGAAGGTTTAACTCTCCAAAGTTGTGAAGCCATTTTCTCTAGCCTGCCAGCGAAAAGTTCGATAGTTTCTCCCTGTTTGAGTCGCGCCGTGTGGAACGACGTAGGTGTGACGATTTCACCTCCGCAACCAAATCTAGCGACTAAAATTTCTTTAAAGCTGTCCCAATTTCGGGAAGTGGCTATATGCGGATTCATGGCTAAATAAATTGCAACTGGACCTGTACATTTACTACATGCAGCTGAAATTAGTTCTGAATCCTGTAGTGAAGGATCTAATGTTCGCAAATTTTCGACCATTAATGCAAAAGCGAAAATATCTAATGAGTCATCCCCTGCAAAAGGAAGGATAGCCTTCTTGGCTGCTCGTAATTCTGCCCAAAGTCTAGATTTAGTTTGTGAATCTTTAGTTTGAATAGTTTTTAACACTTCTAAATGATTATCAGTTACTGCCTTAACATTATCACTATTTGATTGCAAGCATACAGCTAAAGTATGATCTAAAATCTTTTGAAGGCGAGAATCATCCATTGAGTCACCCTGTCGTCCTCTACTATGGTTAGGGGTTAAATTTAGTGGCGTTTGATTACCATCTGAAATTTGGGAATTTATTACTACATTTGGAGTAATAGGAACATGGGAATGATTCGGCATTTGCGAATTTATTGGCACTTGAATATTAAGCGGTGTTTGAGCGCTTGTTTGCATTTGCAAGGTAGGCATAGTTGGTGTTACGTTTGGCGTTACCCGATTATGCTGTGGCGTTACTAAATTTAACGGCACTGTTTGGGTTAATGGTGTAGTTTGATTCAACGGCACATTATGATTTAATGAAACATTTCCATTTAGTGGCAAATTATGGCTGAATGGCGCATTTTTGTTAGCGTACACCTGATTATTTGGTGGCACTTGATTATTTAATTGTACCTGAGTACTAAGTGGTACTTGGGAATTTAAAGGTACTTGATTTGCACGTTTACTACGTGGAGATCTAGATCTAGTTCGATCTTTAGCGTTACCCTTATTTTGAGTTGAGCGATTAGCTGAGCGAGATTGAACTCGTTTGGGAGGAGGCAAATTTACTGCATCATCGATCTCGTCGATGGTATCAGAATACTCTGATTCTGTATCCGATTCATTTTGAGTAGTATTAGTATTCTCTAAATTATTAGTACTGACTGAAGCGTCTGTGAATTCCACAAAATCTTGGCAATTTACTGGCCTTCTAATTTGCCTGCCTCTCGAAGAGACTTGAACTGTGCCTCTAGCACGATTACTTCTAGTTCTATGCATTGTTTAACTAGATTTTGCTAGATTTAACTAGATTTTAAGCAAATATTTAAGCTTAAAGTAAATTTAAACTTAATTTGTAGCACAAGTCTTAAGTTTTAAGCACTTTGAACATTTTGTAAAATCTTACTACAAAATTTGCACAAAAATTATGTTTTTTCCCTTTAAAATGAACATTAAGGAAATTTTCCCAAATTGTAACACCTGAAGTCGGCAATAATTTGTCGGTGGTTATTTTAAGACCAACCACAACCGATTTCACACAAAATTAGCACTGTAGTGACTAATAAACCAAATGCATTGAACTAAATTTAGGCCTATAAGTTTAACCAAAATTTAACCAAAATTTCCTCTTATTGTGGAAAATTCAAAGCAAATACACTTTAAATGCACACAAGATAATACACTTGAACTTAATTCATAGCATTGAACATGTCAATCAACTATTTTCATAAACAATTGCAAGATACAAGCAAAATCAACAATGTTATTTTTCAATAAAGCTTAACCAGGACTATTTTCGTAAATAGGCTACTAAATTTTCCCGTACTTTTGATTGTTAAAATTCTGTTTACAAACAAACCAACTATCGTTGTTGTCTATTGGGGTAAAAAATTAAACCCGAATTTTAACGCTAAATTTTCAGCTTTTTAAAGACTGTAAAGTGCGGAAAATGGCAGTATTTTCTATAAAATACAACTGAATGCTCTTAAATTACTAGTATTATTTTTTCTTTTCGGGCTAGTTGGGAGAATTGAATCACACTTATGACTCCATTGTAATGTTCTATTCCAGTGACCATTTGACCAGAATAAACATTATCGTCTAGGATTGCATAAGGGCAAACAATTGTATAAAACACTAATCAAATATAAAATAGGTAGGCTAAATAATAAGCAAACATCCAATTATACTGGGCCTTTAATCAACACTCTGCTGTACACAATATTGACGCCACATATGGCCAATTAAATCAATGACAGATTGTTATGATTTGATTGTATGATTACAATTATCGGCAATGAGTCGAACGAATGGCATTACGGATTAAGTCGAGCGGTAAACCTAATCATTGATATTCTCCGAGTTAAATTAAGGGAAACTCGGGTTAATTTAGTAGCGTACGGATTGGTACTAGTTAAGCATAAACAACATTAGCTATCGCTAATTAATCAGAATACTTAGCTCATTAATAGAGGCTTGAGTGCGGCCATGGGCCCACGGGCCGGCTGGGCGGCGAAGCCTCGTCGCTAACCCAGCACGGAAATCTGCCTGGCGTACTTCTGGATAGCGGCCTTCAGAATTTGACTGGCGTGAACTAGTTAGCGACTGTTAAGCTGCTGGTGATCGGATGATATCACGCATTCAGAGGTTCGGTTTAAATACTGTGGCGTTATCGGCCATAATCAATCCATTGTAGTATTGATTTATTATTGAAATGCTAAATATTGTAACATTTGGACAGCTTGGCCCTTATCATCAATTGGGACCTCTCCGCCTGTCAATCATTCTATTGTTGCGTTCGGGTTCATTAATTGTTCCCCTACGCGGCACTTTGAAGGTATATGCCACCATCCCGTGTGGGAGGGACTTATTGTTATTCCACGAAGTGATCGATCATGAGCGGCGATCTTATCATAATTAAATCTAGTTCTAGAAAGTCATTTAGGTTCTACGAAATTGTCGTAAATAATGTCAGCTGGTAATGCCATCCTGTAAACTCTAACAGTAGGTATAATTACACTTGTTCAGTCTCAAATGATCTTGCCACCTCTCGGTCGTCTTTGAAAAAGGACTCCCAATTATAATTGCTATCTGGAGTCGTTTTGATCTATCCGAATAAATACTCGGCTCATGCGTTTAATAAATGTATGATATTATGCAATTATGCATTCAATTAATTAATTGTATTGTTTCTGTTATGAATATTAATTTCCCTACATTACTCTTTATTTATTTATTTCTTGCCTCATTAAAGAGCTATTTTACTTATTGAATAAGCATCTAATTGCCAAACTTTTAAAATTTTTGTTATAAATTTGAGTAGCGGAATTGTGAAATTTATTCCCAAAAACATGAAATTGCTGGCCCCTCAGGCTAGGCTGACTGAATTTTGTTTCTATTACCCATTACCAGTTAATTTTTGCATTCCTTTCCGGAATACTGCCTTTCCCTAGAGGTTTTTTTGGTTGTACAAAGCCGTCCAGCTGCGCAAACCAAGTGCGCATGCGTTGTAAAGGCATGAGGCCTAAAATTCCTGTCGAGTGGTTAGGAGACCCGACACCAACCATCAACAACTCGGGGACACTTTTTTTTCTTAGCGCCAAAAAGCGCTAGGCCTATTTTTCATCTCCAAGTTTAAAAATTCATATCTCCCAGGAAAATGGACTTCATCGACTCCTGTTTGCAGCTCTTAATAAACCCGAACTTTTTCTGTAATCCTACGAAAACAGAACTCCAAAATTCGCCATACTTTGGTCTACAACTCAATTTGAAAAAGACCTCAAACTGAGCGCCGACGCACGCAATTTCCGTCGCCATTTTCCGAAAAACAAACATGTAAATATGTATTTGTACTTCTTGAATTTATTTCCAGGCATAAAGCCGACTAGCTTAGTGCTGTGCTAGTTTACATGTTTACTATGTCTTCAATGTTTTTATTTTACTAAGGTGACGAGTTTAGCAACTATGAAAACTTTGACCACAACAACGGTATTTCTGTGGCTGCAATAATACATTAAAATTTTTATGCGTTATAGCATTTTGAAGCACAAGCTGGTTTATTTAATCTTTTGCCTAGGCTTTTATAAAAGCATTATTTAACGTAATCTTTTCTCATGAACCCTACCTTGTTCAATATGGCAACACAACTACGATTATTTTACCGGACATTTTCAGTGTGTATCTTGTATTTTTATTTCAGGGCTCCGACCATAGTGATCTCAATTCCCAATGCACAACTAAGCCTTTGCCTTCAATTAATAACTGTTTATTTTTAACTTGAGCATCAAACTTCCTCTCCCCCCCCCTTCCTTCAATAGTTGCAATGCCTAACATTGTAGTTTTTATAAAAAAATGTATAGGCCTATTTCACGTTGTTATGAGTTTAACTCAATGCACTACTCAAGCCACGGCCTCTAAAAACATCCAAATCCCTTTGCCATCCAATCTCCTTCCAATCCGAACTCAGTATTTTTTCTCCCCACCAATCAGAGTGCAAGGCTACCCTAGCCGTCCGCGCTGTCATGGCCGACTTCCGGTAGTGCCAGCTCGGCCGGTTTTGGTCAGTCACTCCTCCTCCAAAGCGACCCCTCTACCTCACACCCCCCCTCCGTCGCTCTCCTACAGGGCCGCGGTTTCCCTCCTACCTGCAGGCAGGCAGCAGGTATATAACCAAGCTGGGAGAGAATTTCGTTAGCATAGCTCAAGGACTCAGGCTAGAGGTCACTACGGCGGTCGGAGCAGAGATGTCCAGTCCGAATGTTGCCATGCCGGGCAAGGTAGTAGTTCAAAGGGTAACTAGTTTATTAGAATTTAATTTTTAGAACAGAATTTCTAAATTTTTAGTCTTAAAATATAAACTTAACTTCTAGCATTTGAGGGAATTTGTGGGTAGCCAAACGCAATCGGCATTTTGGTTTAGGGCACCCATGATTTAAGGGTTTAAGGTCCCCTTCCTAAAAACTGGCTTTTTTTCTTTGTTTATGAACTCAGTGTTCATTAAATAATCTAAGATCACCG